>WBNM01037256.1:25081-55667 GCA_013399055.1 Ramphastos sulfuratus
AAAAAAAAAAAAAAGCTGCTGCATGTTAGCCCTGCTGTTGGGTGAGAATAGCTGCAGAGGGGACTTGGTGGGGCCCTGCGGCCTTTCTCAGATCCAGCTGTCCTGTTCCCCTGGGCACTGGTTGCTCCCTGGATGAGGGAATCAAATGCAGCCTTTCATTTTCAGCTTGTTGTCTCCATCAACTTTGGATGAGTAAGAGCTGTTCTACTGCCACAAGCCCTTTTGGGGTGCAGATTTCATTGAGAGCACTGGAACAATGCTTGCAGGAGACAAGAGACTGGACTCTGGGCACTGGGTCAAGTTCTGGAGGCAGGAAGGCTCCAGCTAGGCGTGCCCTTGAGAGCTGTCACTGTGGTGAGGTGAAGTAAACAAGAAGAGAGGCTTTTTGCAGCCTTTGGCATCGTTCCTGGCTCTGCAAGAAATCCCACGATGCCCTTTCAGCCTGACCTACGCCAAAGCGTATTTAGCACAGGGCTTGCCAGCAGCTGGTACAAAACACCCGTGGGTGGAGGAAGCTGAACCACCTACTCTTGTGGCAGCACAGATTTTGTTTTAAAACAAGTGTCAGGCTTTGGGTGTCAGGTAGCTTTGCTAGTATAGTTCTGCAGTGCCACTGCCTTCTGCTGCTCGGTTGTTTCACTGGTGAGGTGCACCAGATTGGACAGGAGTATCCCAGGTTGTGTTGGAGCTGAAGAGAAAGGGATGGCTGTGCCTTGCTCTGCTTTTGAGTGCTGTGATGAGCAGCCATGATGCAGCTGAGAAGAAAAAGAGCAGGCAGCACGAAGCAAGACGTTTTTGCAGTAGAAGACAGGGTCTTTTGTAAAACACCACCGAGTCTAGCTGCCTGTCCTGCCTGCACTGGAGCTTGGACCTGTGCTGAGGAGCTCTGCAGCTGCATGTGGCCATTACCCGTGTTTGTAAACCAGGTTTAGAATAGGGAAGTTCTTTGTTTTCCTTGTGAGCAACGTCCTGGGAAGCAACTTGCTTTGTGAAGCCACTACAGGGGGTGGGTTTCTCAGGCAAGGGTGGGTTTTCTAGCCAGATGGCATCTGTAACATCTGTCGTGTTTCAGATTGGGCTTTTGCCTTCCCTACTCTCTCTTTGCAGCTAGTCAAGCTGGGAAGAAAAATGCTTTGAGTGGAGGTTCAGACTTTTCCCTTTGAGACCCAAGCCTTGCCATACCTGCTTTCCCCTTCTTTTATTGTTCCTAGCCCGGTGAAATGTGGTGCCCAGAAGGTTTTCTTATTGTTTCTTCCTCCTAAAGCCATCTCTTTTGCTTCTCTGCAAATGAGACCAGTCCAACAGTCTGGGAATGGTTGACCCTGGTCTGAGGCACTGCTGGAGCTTTGGAGAGGAAAAGAAACTGGGCTGGGGGCTGTGGCATTTTGCTGATTTCCAGTAAAATGATCAAACAAAAAAGAATTCCCTCCATAGTTTCTATCTGAGTAGCTTTTGTGGTTCCTCTGAGGGATGCTGGGGCCTGGCAGCCCCGCTCATGAGAAAATGATGCTGGCAGTCCACAGGGATTTGCTTTTGCCTTGTGTGATCCTGGCAGGGAGGAGAGTTCCTGGGAATGTTGCATACCAGGGTAAGGAAAACCCCATTCTCCTAAGGGCTGGGCCTCCATGGATCACAGGGTGGGAATTGCTGGGTTGCCAAGCCCACAGCTTCAAAAGGCTGGTCTCCACCCTGGGGTTTGCTGCCCAGAGCAAACCTCCAGCGGTGCCAGCCCACTCGCTCTGCAGGATTCACATCTCCTGCCTTCATGTCTTCAGCTCTTTGGTGATTTTAAAGCAGAAATAGTTTCCTGCGGCCAGTGCAGCCCTGGCTGTGGTGCTGGTGGCTGTGGCAGTGATGTGTGTCTTCCTAGGTGACAGCAAGAAACAGCTTGGCCATGGCTCTGCAGTGCTAGCTGTCTCCTAAGCTTTAGCACAGCTGTTTAAATACCGCCCTACTATTGTCTTTGCCTGGGATTCTTTCACTCTCTCATTCTTTCCTTTTGCTGAGTTGTCATAAAAATTTACCACCTGAATGTCTTGATAACCCCCAACGCCCACGGACAACCACAGTGGCTGACAGCCGCCGTGGCTGGGCATGTAGCTGGTGAGCTACAGCCACGGTCCACGGCTGCTCCTCCACCCCCAGGGCTGTGAAATACTGTCAGATTAGCTCAAGAGCTGTTGACTGGCAAAAGGAGAAGTGTTTTCTGGTGGTTCAGTGGTTTCTTTTGGAGTTTGTGGCAGCTGGGTTTTGGTTGTGTTCCCAAGCATCGTTAGTTGCTGGTCTGTAGTATTCTCTCTCTTCTCCCATGGTGTTTTTCTTGAAACATGAAATTATTTTTCACTGCAAATTTCACCTTTCAGAACTCCTAAGAAAAAAATAAAAGATTAAACCAGGACCAAAGAGTAACCTGCTTCAGGGTCTTGTCACCAAGGTGACAGCTCAGTCCCAGTGGCTTCTTGCAGAAGTGGGGCTGTTCCCTCACCCCAGGTAAACCCACTTACCTCAGCGATGGGCTTGGATGCTGCAGAAACCCTCCCCTGTTGATGAGTCTTGTTTGCTGGTGAATTCATGGCTGGTCTGTGCTTCCATCATCTGGCATAGTTCAGTTCCTCTCCCCTGCTGCTGTTTGAAAGCTTCTGTGGCCTCTCTGCAGCCATCTTTCTGGGGGGTGCTGACCTTGGGTAGAAAAATACTTGATAAAACCTTGAGAACAAGGAACAGCTTGAGGCTTTCTGTGGCTCCATCCAGCTGGAATAATATGTGGTCACTGTGAGTGAGCTCTTCTGGCTGTCAAGCTGGTCAGTGCAGCTGACTGGGGTTCAAAGGGCAGGGGGACCTCCCACGTGTGCTGTTGGTCAACATGAAAACCTCTCGGATTGGGATCTGAAGTGCAGGAAGGTAGGGGCTGGTACTTCAGGCTGCTGCAAAGACACCTGGAGAAAGGATGCCACATGTGAGGGCAGCTTGCCCCAATGTTCCCCAACCCACACCTAGGTTTGTGTCAGTGGGGGATCTGGATGCCCCACAAGGTGCTCACTGCAAGATCACTTTGCTATCTGGTTCCTCCAGCTCCAGATCTGGAGCAGCATGTGGTGACTGGACACCAGTAAGAAACAGACTCAGGTCCCCAGCCTGCTAATGGCACTGTCCCCATTTGCCAGGCTGGCCTGACAGGTAGTGTGGCCATAGGCAATGCACTTCCCTGCAGTGAAACTGCCATTGGGTCCCCAGGCCACACTGGGCTCCATGCTGCCCACCAGCATGTCTGCTTCAGAAAGTTGTCTCCATCCTGTGGCTGGAGTGGATTTTGTACTGGCTGTGATGCTGCTGCCTGGCACCGAGCCCCATGGCACAGAAACTGTCCTGGTTCTTCTGCAGCTTCCTGCCAGCTGCTATGGCTCCAGAAATAGCTGCTGCTCAGCCCACCCCACACTACTGCTGGGCAGATCCTGGCCATCGCCATCTCCAACTACTAGGGACAGGATTGCCACAGGCAACGAGAGGCTTGAGGGCACCTGCAGAGCAGGAGAGCAGGGAGACCTACCGACAGATGCATCTCCCAAAAGTAAACTGCTGCCGAGGCCGTGCGTAATTACCTGCTGCCGCGGCAGGCGCTAATTGCTGCTGGGGTTGTGGATGCTGCCAGGTGGCAGTTGTCATCTGGAAAGTCCCCGCCGCTCCCTGCCAGGCAGGTCACCTAAACTGGTGATCAGCGCTCCTGCCCTGAGCATTAGGCTGAGGTTGAGACAGTTTCAGCTATGGGCCACCCCCTTTCCCCTTTCAGAAATGCCCTTCTTCAGCCCCCTCCTGCTCGTGAGCACACCATCTGCCTCGGCTGGCAGGAAGAACACATGAGGACCACGGGTGCTGCTATGGTGCCCTCAGGCAGCACCTCAGCTCCAGCTGGCATCAGCCCTTGGGGCTGTCTTAGCTGCTGTGCTGTTCCACTTCATGTGGCACTGGCACTGGGGAGGACATTGTTGATAAGCTGTGCTGTAATTGCCAGCAGCTGGTTTGCCACCCCCAGGAGATGGTGAGACCTGGAGTCAGGATCCTGCCCAGCCCTCCCCAGACCTGACCTTGTGGAGGAGGAGGAGGCTTTAAGCTACCCACAAGTGCAGGGAATTAGAAACTCAGCAGCACACCGTGTGCAGGTGCTTCCTCCCCTTGTACTTTGCTCCTGGCCTGGCATGTGCCTGGCTGTGCCAGCATGCTTTGGGAAGCCATGCTGTTGGCAGCTGGTTTTTGTTGCTGAGTCAGAGGGCAGAGCAGGTCCCTGCCTGGCTGCTGGGGCTTGTTCCCCTTGGTGCTGTCCAGAGCACTCACCAGCTGCAGCTTAAAACTTTTAGAGCTGCAAACACAGCCCTTCCTCCAAAGCCCCCCACAACTCTACCTCTCCCCACAAAATCTCCTGGATTCCCCCAGTGACAATGCCCAGGTCTGTCCTGATGTGGGTGAATGCTCCTAGGATGAGTCTCCATCCCGAGTGGGATGCAGCAGCAGGTGGCTGCAACCTTCTGGGGGACTCCCCCATCCCACAGGGGTGAGAGCCAGCCCTGAGTGGTGCTAATGGTGATGCTTCCTCGCATGACACTTCTCATGGCCATGAGTCACTGCAGCACGTTCACTCCAGACAGGGCTGGAGGGGGAAGTGCCTTCACCTGGGACACTTCTTTGCCAACTGGTGAGCAGCAAGGCAGTGCTGTCTCTGCTGGACCCCGACACGGCCGAGGCCAGGGGACCACAGCAGCCAGAGGAAGGTGACACTGTGCTCCGTTGCCTTGCAGGGATGCCTGGCTGTGAGGTAGGCGACTGAACCTCGAGCATGGAAGGGGGAGGACCTTACCGCATCTATGACCCCGGCGGGGGCTCGGGGGAGAATGGCCCCACAGCCTTCGAGCGCCTGGTGGAGGAGAACACCCGGCTGAAGGAGAAGATGCAGGGGATCAAGTCTATTGGTAACTGCTGCGTGGCTGGCAGACGAGGGCTGCCCTTGGGACTGCTCAGACTGTGCCAGCCGAGCTTGGGTGTTTCTTGCTCTGTTTAGGAGGGGAGATAGGAGAAGCTGGGCACCCTGGCACTGGGGTGGCAGTAGAGGTCTCCCTGTCCTGGAGGGTCAGACAGGATGTCTGGGCTTTCTCACGTGGGAGCACAGGGCAAGCAAAGCTTTTGCTGAACTTCTGGGGTGCTTTATGTGAGGTAAATGGCTGCACAAAAGAGAGAAAAAAACAAAACAAAGCAAGTGATTGAGCAAGATCAGCTCCTTGGAGTCCTGCGCTGGCACATTGCAGGTGCAAGGATCTGTCCTACTTTAGATGAAAGCCCTCCTGCAACCCCTATCAGATCAGGAGCTTTTCCCAGGTGCTTCTCAAAGACCTCAGTGTTGAGTGCTCGCTGCAGCAGCAGGGCCGTGCCAGCCCTGAAATGCTCCAGCCGAGTCGTGCCACCCCCTTTCTCCTCCTTGGCTGCCTTCCCCACCCACCCCTGGTTTTGCTTTTGGTCTCGTGGCCCAGCTTCCACTTTCAAGTCCTGCTTCTGCAGCCAAATTTCCACCTGTCTTGTGATTCCCATCATGTCTCCATGCCCCTACTCATGGCCAAGACCCACTGGTGTGATAGAAGCCACTCAGGGTGGGGAGAGAATTGCATTGCCAGTGCCAGACGCCAGAGCAGGCAGGCTGGACCACCAGGTCCATCACCTGGGCTTGAATTCATCTCCTCTGGGGAGCAGAGGAGAACTCTGAGAGAAGCAATACTGCCCTTCCATCTCACTGTAACCAGCCACCTGTGTCTCAGCGTGGGGCACTCTGCACCCAGTGAGGCACTGGTACAGCTCTGCTGTTGGATTTGGCCAAGAAAAGTTGTCCCTGCATGAAGAAGGACCGTGCAGGGCACATCACCCAAGCAAGGAGGCTCGATGTTGATGTGAAGGGCTGCTGCAGGGCAGGCACTTGGGAAGGAGAGTGAGCATCATTCTGTTGCCCACAACAGGAGAGTTGCTAGAGGAGTCCCAAGTGGAGGCATCCAAGCTGCGGCAGAAGGCAGAAGATCTCGTGAAGGACAACAAAATGTTGATAGCATCATCTTTGGAGGACCTGGTGGAAACTGGAGGTAGGAGGTGTGATGTGAGGCCCACTGGGGAGAGGTAACCTCACGGCTCAGGTTCCTGAGCTCAGGGGAAGGGAGAAGATGTGAAGGAGACTTTCATGAGGGTTTCTTGCAGCACTGTGATCTCTGAAGTGTATCAACCCACTGCCATCCTCCTGTCTCCTGAAGCAAAGTTCTTGTCCCCTCCCCAGAGGAGATAGAAATGATCCATCAGTCCCCAGCTTTGCCGAGGGTCTGCTCTCTGCACCCCTGTGCCATGCAGGCAGAGGTCCCTCTCTGCAAAAGGCTCATGGCAGTGTCTCTCCCCTCTCTGCAGCTGTTGGCCCTGATCCCAGCTCCACACGGACTGCCCCAGGCAGCACCCAGCCAGACACGGAAGCACGGAAATCTCCTCCAAGTGTGAGTCTGGTGAACATGAGAGCTGGTGCTGGTGTGGCTGGGGGGAGAGACCCTCCGCCTAGTGAAAGCAAAAGGAGGCAGCCTTTAGCCTCTAGAAAAGGGATAAATCTGCAGGGAGGAGTCAGCTTCTCTGCCTGCTACTGTCCCAGTAGCCCCTGTCCCATGTGGTGAGCATCCTGGGCTGCCATTCCCCAGGGAGACCTGACGTGTCTGCCTCCTGTTGCAGGGATCCTCCTCGGAGTTCGAGATCGTGGCTGTGGAAGCTCAGGGGTTTCCCCAAGACAGCGGGAGAGTGGTGAGTGGCCTCTGTGCCTGTGGGGTGTGGTGCATGGAGAGTCGAGCTCTTAGTAGGGCGGTGGTGGCACTGGGGACATGAAAGAGTGTGTAGACAGGCAGTGGTGTGCCCGGTGGCAGGCACAGACAGGGCCAGGGGATCTGTGTCAGGGTAGCTGACAGTACAGGGGATAAACCGCACCCAAGTGTTCCCAGCCAGCCTCACCTATGGTCCCCAGGACAGTGCTCATGCAGCAGAGCCTCTGCCACTGGTGAAGGGACCTGGCCTGGCCTGGCTGCAGGCAGGAGGGAACCACACGGCCCCATGGCTGCTCCTCTGCTTGCCTCACTGGGGCTGGAGGGCTTGGAGTGGTGGCACAAGTGCCCCAGCATGGACTGCTGCTGTCATCTGGCCAAGGTGAGGAAAGGGGACTATGTGTGGGCTGCCCTCCAAGGACGTGGGCTCCCAAGTATAAGTGGCTTGGCCATGCCTGGGCACAGAGCCAAAAAGAGCTCCAGACAGATAGGGTCACTGGTGCCTCCAGATGCCACATGACAGTGATGAGAAGGGCTGTGACAACCCATGGAGCTGCCAGTGGTTCTCTGATGGTCACCTCTTGACACGCACACTGGGTACAGAGACTAGGTCTCCAAGCTCCCTGGGGAAAAGCCTGTTGGGGACAGCCTTCATGCCTGGATGGTACACCCTGACACTGGTGGGTACACCTTGACCCAGGCTCTCCTGGACTCTGTTTAAATCCTGTGCATCACCCTCTTGGCTGCCACTTGCCAAAGAGCCTGAGCTCCCAGTGCCTAGTGTGCTGGAGAGGCAGAGGAGCTGCAAAGGAACAGGATAAAGAAGATGGGGATTGGGATAAGGTCGCTCATCATGAGGCAGGTCTCAACTCCTGATGCAGACCACAGCAAGGGCAGACTCAGGAACTGGAATTTCTAATCCTAGTGCTGATGAGGAGAGCTCAAGGAGAAGGGACCACAGGTAGAGATGCCTCTGTTGCTATCAGTGTAGTCTGCTGAGGCTGCTGAGGGACACAGGGGATCCATGGGCTGGGAGGGCTGATGTAACGTCTCCACCTGGGGACTTGGTGTCTTGTGTCCAGCACCTGAGGATCATACCCTTACAAAGCTGACAGCTGTTTAAGCATACTGGGGGCTGTTGCACAGTGTCTCAGTGCTGGGCCAGCTCCCCACCACAGCCCCACAGGAGGCCGACTTGCCCCAGGAGGGAACTTCGCAGTGCTCCTTTAACTGCTCTCCTTCATCTCCTCTCTCTTCCCCAGGACTTGGAGCAGCCATCAAGCGAGGATGCCAACTTGCTGCCCCAGCTGCAGCAGCTGGAGAATACGTTGAGTGGCTGTGCCAAGGAGGCCAGCAAGGACCAGGTCTTCGTGCGCATGGGCTACATGGCCTCTGAGCTTAAGCGCCTGGCCTCCAAGGTGCACAAGAACGAGCAGAGGACATCGTTCCTGCAGGTGAGCAAGGGCTGCCTGGGCTCTTCATGAGGGTTTTCTCCTTTGCTTTTGTTTCCACTAAGCCACTACTTTCTAACCCAGTGTGGACACCCTCCTTCATGCCAGGGCTTGGTGGGATGTGAGTGGCCAGGCAGGCTCCAGGGGCTGACCATGGTCCTCATGCTGCCTGTCTTTGCCCCCCAGACGCTGTGTGAGACACTGCACAGTGAGAACAAGGAGCTGAGAACTAAGCTAGAGCGAGACTTGGAGCAGAGGAACCAGGCGCTGGAGAAGCTCAGGTGAGAGTGGGCATTGTGGATGGAGATGGGGCTGCCCTGGGTGCTTCCTCCCACTGACCTGTCTCTCCCTGCCTGCAGGTGTGAGAACCAGGAGCTCCGGAGGATGGTGACACTGAGCACCCACGACAATGGGAAGAGGGAAGCTGCAGAGCAGCAGCAGGTGAGGAGGCAGCATTACCCATGGAGAGGGCTGGGAAGGAGGCAGGGAACCCGCTGACATATCAGCAAAGGTGGCCTCATTTTAATCAAACCCCCAGTTTGTCCCAGTATGACCAGCAGGACGTCTCAGGGTCTTGAGGGGATGGGGGAGGCCATGGGAGGGGGAACTGGCTCGAGTTTAGCCAGCCTTGGGCACAGCCTCCACAAAAGCCCTGAGGGTCCCCCCCGTGCGCGTCCAGCAGAGCGGGGCCACGGTGGAGAAGGCGCCGGGCAGAGGAGAGCTGGAGGCCAAGGAGAAGAAGGTGAAGATCCTGGAGCACCAGCGCAGGGAGGTGAGGACCAGGCTGGGAGGGAGGCACTTCCAAGGAGGTGGGGAGTGGGCAGCAGGGGTACGGGGAGACTGGGACAGGGCTGCAGAGCTGCAGGGAAGCACTGCTGGAGCCAGGATCTCCATCCAGCTGGTTCTCAAGGTGCTTTCGTGATGGGAGGCTGCTGGGGACTGCCACAACTGGCATGGGGCAGGGCTTGGGCTCCCATTCAGCCATCCCTCTCTTCACAGCTGCTGGAGGTGAATAAGCAGTGGGATCAGCACTTCCGAGCCATGAAGCAGAAGTATGAGCAGAAGGTAGGGCTGAGTGCTCACAGCTGGGGGCTTGGGAGACACATCTCTGCTGGGTGCTGACTGTGGGGACTTGCAGGAGACCCGGATGCAGGGGAGGGTTTTGGGGCTGCCTGTGCCTCCTTGCTCTCCAGTGCTTGTTCTTCGGGGCAGCCAACATCCCTGCTTCCCCCCTGCAGCTCACAGACCTGCACCAGGAGCTGGCAGAGGCACGCAGGGCACTGAGCGAGCTGGAGACAGAGCGGGAGCAGAAGCAGAGAGATTTTGACCGCAAGCTGCTCTTGGCCAAGTCCCGGATTGAGACAGAGGAGGTGAGTCCCTTGGGAAGGCTGCTAGGGGAGCTGCTGGCCCTGTTGCCCTGCCCTGCCTGATCTCCCCTCTGGGTTCTGCAGGCAGAGAAGGAGAGACTGTCCATGGAGGTGAGGGACCTGCAGCAGAGGATGCGGTTCCTGCAGGAACAGCTGGCTCCAGTCACCAGGCAACGGGAATACCAGGAAAAAGAGATCCAGAGGCTGAACAAGGTGAGGGCCAGGGCATAGCTCCCCCCTGAAAATGTCTTTTCTCCTGTTCAGCCTCTTCTCTCTTAAATCCAAAACTAACCCTGATCGAGCCCCTCTTGCCCAGCTTCTTGCCCTGGTGGTGTCAACCAGACACCTCCAGGCTCCCAAGAGAAGGAGGGCCCTGTAGTCCCTCTTGCTCTTGCCCAGTTATAATGGCTTTCCATGCTGGGCACATACCCATGGTCCTTCAGAGATGTCATGGGCACAGTACCTTGCTCTGACCTCTTCCCTGCTCCTCCTCTTCCTCTGTAGGCACTAGAGGAGGCCCTGAATGTCCAGGCCTCTCCACCACCCATCTTTGCCAGCGCCATGGAGCCAGTGGGGAAGATGCCGCAGCAGGAGCTGCTAACCCAGAATGAGTTACTCAAGCAGCAGGTAGGACAGGACACGGAGCTGCTGGAGGCAGGGAGGGAGCTACATGTCCTGAACCTCTCCAGCAAAGACCTTGGTGTGGCCAGGAGCAGCCCAGCACCTTGACAGGGGATGCCAGTACTGTGGTGGTGGGGAGTTGAGGCTCAGCATCCTCCCAGCCTTCAGCTGGAAGGACTACAGTGCTGGGCATATCATACAAACCCATGGGCCTGGGGCTTGGTGTGGCTGGTGGGGTCAAGGATGACAACACAGTGATGGGAGGTGCTTGGGGGAGGTGTCAGTCCAGAGCCAGGCTTATCCACATCCTTCCCTCCTGCCAGGTGAAAATTTTTGAGGAAGACTTCCAGCGTGAACGGAGTGACAGGGAAAGAATGAATGAAGAGAAGGAAGAGCTGAAACAGCAGCTGGAAAAGCTGCAGAAGCAGTTGGTCCTCTCCAACAACCAGGTGAGGAGTGCTGGGTGCCTCTGGGAGCCCCATGTCCATTCCAAGTGTGTCAGAGGTGTTTGTCCCCAGTGTCACAGCCCCCATGCCCATCTCAGAGCAGGAGCCCTGAGGGAACAGAGAGGGCAGAGGTGGTTTTACTGCTGCTTGTCCCTGCCAGGGCATCCACTTGTCTCTTCCTTGTGTCCCTCTCCTGGGGATCTGATGGAGGGGGATGACTCAGGCATTCCTGCAGAACATTGCAGCAGCCCTTTTCTCACAGGCAAGAGGGTGGCAGGGTGGGCTCTGCACTAACCCCCTTGCTCCCAGCTGCGAGCCTCTAAAGATGACTGCCAGAGGGAGAAGGAAGAGAAGGAGAAGCTGAAGAAGCTGCTGAAACAGCACAAACAGGTGGGAATGTAAAAGAAACCCTTTTTGGGTGGAGGGGCTGGGGGCTGCAGACCTGGCCCCGGTCCCTCATCCCATTAGAGGGGCAGCTCCAAGCCAGGTGGTGAGTGATGCTGGTGGTGGGCTGCCCTTAGGCATCTCTCCAACATCTCCCTTGGCTCCTCGCAGGCTTCTGGAGAGAGGCTGCACCCCGAGCCGCTGCCGGGGCCGCTGGGCCCTGCCTGTCCCGTGTACCAGTACCAGTACAGTCCCCCCGTCGCTCACCCCATGTACCATGGCTTTGACGAGTGGCAGCAGATCCGGTACCCGCCAGCGATGCCAGGCGAGCACCAGCCAGGACAGAACTTCCACCATTTTCCCCCGGTGAGTGTCTTACCTGTGCCAGAATGAGGAGGAGGAGCAGAGAATCCTATGCAAGCAGGTCTGGGGCTTGCTGCTGAGCGAGCAGCTCTTCCAGAGCCACCGAGTCGCTGCAGGGAGCCAAGCACGCATGTCCTGATGTCGCATGTGTGCTCAGCCCTTGTCCTCCCTCTCCTCCTCCTCATCCCCTGGCAATCACAGGCAGAGCACAGCCTCATGAATCACATCCCTGGTAATTTGCCATTTCTGTTCCATCTCCTGCAGCCCGAGTATCCCTGGCGCCCGCCCTGTGCCATGGCTCGCAGCCAGAATGCCCAGGCAGTGCCTGGGGTGAAGCCAGTCCCCAAGGACTTGGGTAAGGATCAAACCCTCGGTGAAGGGAGTGCCCCTGTCCTTCACCCTGAAACCCTGGGGTGACCCCTTCAGGGAGGCATGGGGGCACAGCTTGCCAGGCAGCGACCAGTTCCCCTCAGGCCCCACCTCTGCTCAACCAAGGGGGTGATTCTGCCATGGGGTTGGTCCCTCCACCACCATCCCTGTAGCGTCTGAAGACAGACGTGAGCCTGAGCTCCAAGAACCCGCAGGGTTACAGCAGTCAGTGCTCAAGGATGGCTGGCATCTCTCCCATGGGGTTTGGGCACACAGAGCCATGCTTACCGCATGCTACCCTTTTTGTGTCTCAGAACAGGCAGGTCCCGGATTGCCCTAACGCCAAGGACCAGCTGCGCTGCCATCCCAGCAGAGGAGCAGTAGGGTGTGTGTGTGTGCCCCTGTGTATGTATCTAGGAGCTTCCTCTGGCTGCCTATCCATGAACATGCGGTGGATGTGGCCACAGCCATGGCCTGGAGCAGCTCAGCAGTGCATCCCCATGAGGAAAGTGTGAAGGAGGGACTGAAGGTGCCATTGTGGTGGCAACCGATGCAGGATGAGTCTCTGTGACCATCCCCTTCCCCATGAGGCGTCAGGCCTGGCATTGCTGTAGAGCTGAGCCCAGTCTTCAGGGAAGAAAAGCTGGTGCTTCCCAGGAGCATGCCAGGAGCTGCCCGGTCCAGGGACTGCAGTTGAGCTCCTGGAGGTGCAGGTGACAGTGGAGACTCTCCCAGCAGTGGGAGATCCTGTGCTTACAGGCAGGTGCCTGCCACAGCCATGGCCCGGGCTGAGGGGGGTTGGTGTCTTTGTATTTATTTAAGGACTGAAGTGTAGCAGAGTCTCTCTGGTTTTATCCTGAACACTGCTTCCCCTGGGGCAGCCTCTGTGTGGGGATCTGGGAGGGCTGCCAGGGCTGCTGGTCCCTGTGTGCTCAGATGTAGCTGCAGGGCCACAGCTAGCACCGGGGGAGCCCAGGATCTATTGCCTCAAGTGCATGCCCCCCATCTCTCCCCCTGGATGCTGGTCCTAGGCCATTGCCCTCCCCTCTTCTGCCCCCCACCTTTGCCAGGGCAGGGAAACCCCTGCTGCCCCATTCCTCCTTCTGCCTTTCCCTGTAGCAATGGCCTTGGAGACAGTTCTTTCAAATTGCACAGAGAAAATCTTGCTCCAGCAAAACAAGTCTGGAGGGGAAAAAAATAAGGAAAAAATAGAAAAAGACCCAACCCCAACCAACAAAGCAGCTCTGTTGCTGTGAGCGTGACTGTCACGTGCATGACAGCAGCAGGAGGCACAGTGCCCAGTGTGCTCCTCACTGGGGGCTAGTCCCTGCTCTCCATTCCCAGCCCATTTTAACTCCCTATCCTCTCCCTGAATGCTGGGCTGTGAGGATAAATGTTTGCAATTCAAAATTTCCTGACCTGGGATCCAGCCATCCCTTCCTGCTGGTACTCCTAGGCTGGCTGCCGTGCCCCCCACTTTCCCCCCCCGACTCTTGGCCAAGAAGCAGGGCTGCACAGTTGCGGAGCCTTTATTTGGTGTTTCTGTGGTGGGGGGGTGAGGGGCCAGCTGCCCCCAGCCAGGAGAGGAGCACGTCTCTGTGCCAGTACCACGGGCAGCTTGAATGCACTAAAGAGCTGGTCCGTGCCCAGCAGGATCAGGCCAGGCCCGCCCTATGCCAGGGGCTTTCAGGCCAAGCCTTCATGAAGACGTGGGCTTCTGCTCCGGGGGCAGCCGGCCCCTGCATCCTCCCACTGCCTGGCAAGGTGGGATGGCAGAGCAGAGGAGGTGAGCTGAGGGCCAGGAGGAGATGTCACTGCCAGGGGGTGGAGGTGGGACATGGTGTTACTGGGAAACACCCTCCTGTCATCGCTGAGGTCTCTGCCACCGGGCTGCCCAGCCCAGCATCCTGACTGGAGTGTGGCAGAGATAGAAGCAATGAAGGAGCAGTGTGCTGGCTGGGGAGAGCGCAGGGAGGGGACAGGGTCGGGGGAATGCCAGCAGCGGGGAGAAGCCAGACAGCCCCAGCCTCTACTGGCCCTCCTCCTCCTCCTGCTGCGGCAGTGGTGGCAGCAGATGGTGGTGTTGCTGCTGCCTCATGTAGGCGATGATGTCGTTCTTCACAACAGCAATGTTGGCACGGTGGTACCAGCGCATGACAGGCACACCATCAGGGCCTACCAGGAACTTCTCGAAGTTCCACTTGATGTCATGGTTCCGCAGAGGCTCCCAGAAGAGATTCTTGGGGTGCCCAAAATTCTCTGCCACTGGGGGACAGGCATTCTGTGGGGAATTAATGCGTCACTGCCTTGCACCCCAAGAAAAACAAGCTGGGTGCTGCCCTCTCATCCCTCCTTGCTGTGGCACATACCTTCAGGAAGGTGAAGACCTTCTGTTCTTTGGCCCCATTCACATCCCCTTTCTGGAAAAGCTGGAAGTTGGGGACGAAGCCACCCCCTGGCCGGACGTACCTGCAAGGGAGGGTGAGCAGGGCGTCATAACGGGCAGCATGAGTGGGGTGTCACAATGGGCAGCTCTCTGTGCTGCATGAGGGAGGGAGGGAGGGGGGGAGGGAGGGAACCCCATGTGCTTATGGGGACCACAGCCTCAGGCTGAAAGAGGGATCACAGGCAGCAGCAGCCTATGCACCCACTGCCTGGCTGGTGCCCATAGGTGCCTTCAGCCCTACCACAGTACTCACTTCAGCGCAGGGAGGATCTCTGAGTTCTGGCCAGGTTCCTGCTTCCCAAATTGGTTGGAAGGGAAGCCCAGGACAACAAGCCCATAGGGCCCCAGCTCAGTTTGTAGTGCATTCAGTTCTGCAGGCAAGCAGAGCATTGGTTAGCAGGTTAGCAGAGGACCAGGCTTACCCCTATCCCTGCACCCGCCCTCTCAGTGTATCTCTGACCATACCAGGTCCTGCGGAACAGGTATAACCACCCCTTCCTCCAGCTTCCTGGGACAGGATGGACCGTGGGGACCTGCCAGAGGCTGCGTGCCTGGGTGAGCTGTCTCCTTCTCAGCTGCCTGTCTTGTCACGGGTGCCCGTGCCCCACGGAACACTTACCAACATACTGCAGGGTGAGGCCTCAGTATGTAGCCACGTTGACAAAGAGTACCATCTTCCCCTCATACCTCCTGAAGGGGATATACTCATCTCCATCGAGGGTCAGGGCCCCGTAGTCATAGATAGTGCCCTGCACCGAGTCGTAGCATTTCACCTGCGGGGCGAGGAGCATCTCATGGGAGCTGGTTGGGGCTTGCAGCCACCCCGCGGCCACCCATGCCCGCTGAAGCAGCGGGTCCACGCCTGGCGCTGGTTGAGGTGGCAGCTGACAGCGCTGAATGCTGCTGGCAGCAGCCGGGCTCCAGCATGCCAAGGTCGCGGTGGTGGGACGGGCTGGTGTGTGCACGCCCGGCCAGCGAGGCTGGCGGCCACTGCGGGGTTGTTTACCCGGCCAGGGTCAGGCAGGAAGGCAGGGAAAGGCTGGAAAACAGCCTGAGCTGACGTGACAGCGCAGGGGGGAGACCAGCCCCAGCCTCCCTGGGACTATGGGGGCGCGGGAGCCCACCAGCCCTGCATGCACCCTTCTGGGACAGGGACAGACGGAGTACCCAGGAGCTGCCAAAGCCAGGGCAAGGGAAGGATGAGGGCTGTATCAAAACCGAGCAGGGGAGGGCCAGGCTGGAGTGTAGCACCTTCTGCTTGCAGTACCGCAGGGGTTAAATCCGGGGAGCCGACCTCCCACCCCAGTCAAGGGATCCGAGCTCATCCGAGTGCTACTGAGGGACTATTTTAGGAGCTGGCAGGAGATAAAGTCCCAGAAGCTCTGCCTGGGGAGCACAGACTCCATGAAGCTGGCCGAATCCTGGCACAAGGCTCTGCTTCGTCCCCCTCCGAGAGAAGGAGGCTGGCCGGGGGTGACAGCCGCCCCCTGCCCTCAGCCTACCGGTGTGTGGGGACACAGCGGTCCCCGCACCCTCCGAACATGGGCGCACCCCCCCACCCCGGACACCGAGCATGGAACTCAAGCCCCGTGCTCTGCCCCTGTGGGGTCACTGGGCAGAGAGTGGGCAAGACTTTGTCCCCCTACGTCCCCAACCCCAGGACATCAATTCCCCCTTTGGAAAAACTACCTCAGCAAAATCCTCCCGATTCGGGCACCGGGACTGGGGCGGTGGGGGGGTCACAAGGCCACCGTGCCCAGCTCCTGCACCTGGACGCTCTGCAGCAAGCCTTGGGGACAGGCGGGTCAGCAGGGTGCCAGATAGCCCCTTCCCCCCTCCCCGCAGCCCCCTTGGGGGTGTCTCCCTCCTGCTCTTACCTTCTCCCTCTCCTGGCTCTGCCCCGGCTGGACGAGCCCAGCCAAGAAAAGGGGCAAAATCCAGGCGCTGCCGGACCAGCCCCCCATGGTTGGGATGGGATGTGGGGTGCGGGCACCCTCCTCACACCCCCGGGGGACAGCGGTGGCGGACACACACAGACACACCCCTCTCCCTGTCGCCTTCTGCCACCTCCGAGCCCGGGAGCCGAGAAATAGCTGCTGGGCTGAGCTGGGGGGAGCCAATGGCCGGGGGGAGGACGGGCCGAGGGCTGCGTTAACCATCTGTGCCCTGGGGCGGACGCAGTAGCCCGGGAGGGGGGTGGCCAGGGGAGGAGAGGGTTGGCAGGACCACCCTGACACCTCGTCCCGGCGGCAGCATGGGACACCCGCGGACACGCGGGGCAGCTGCGTGTGCCAGGGGGTTTATGCAACGCGTTACACGAGACACGGAACTGGGGACTGAAACCTGCAGGGCAGAAGAGCCAGACAGTGTCCCCCACCCTGCTCGGGGCACCCAGATGAAGTGACATCCACACCCCCGCAGCATTCCCGTGCTCTGGTGTCCTCCCTCCCAGGGCTGCGCTGCTCGGGGGTGGGGGAAAGGTCGATGGAGCCTCTCCCTTTGGCAACCCCAAAAATGAGGGTGCTCCTAGAAGCAGCCCTGGAGCAGCCTGGAAGCTTCAGCCCCCTGGTGACCCTGCTGTGGCCAAGAACAGAGCACAGCCTTAGCCCTTGGTGTCCCCGGGGGCAGGAGTTTCCAGGGCCCTGTTTGCATACCCCGGGAATGCAAATATTTACCCTGGGCTGGCTCCAAGGGAAATATCCCTGGTGAGGTGTAAATTCCCTGAAATCCCGCAAAAAATTATTTGATGGGGGAATTCACTGGCTGGAGAGGAGATGGAGAGGGCTGTGGTTTAGGCTGGGGGCTGGCTGAAGACAGAGGGCAGGACAGGGTGCCAGTGAGTGAGCCCCGGGGGGACCATGAGGTTTGGCTTTGCTAGAAAGCAAGACCAGCCCTGCCAGGAGCTGTCACCGAGCTGCTGCTGGAGATGTTGCCAAGGAAAGGGAATGTAGCTGTGGGCTTGGGGGAGGCTGGGAGCAATCTCCCATCTCGTGTCAGTTGCAGCAGGAACACCATGTCCTGGGAAAGGCTGATGTCAGTCTCCCAGTGCAGCCTCGGCTAGACTGGGAGGGCTGGGGGTCGGGTGTGTCCCCCAGGCACCTGGAGGACCTATGGAGCAGAGCTGTAGGTCTCTATCCCAGGCAGCATTTCCCAAAGCTTTCAAACTGCACCTCTGCTGGAGAACTGGCATACTCTTGCCCTGGCATGGGTCCCCTAACAGTGTGGGGTGTACCTCCAGGTCCAGGCAAGCTCCCCCAAGATGACAGCTGCTGCTTGAGGACTGCCCAGAGTCCAATGCAACATGCCAGCAGCTGTGCTGGCAGCAGGGATGCTCTTGTCACCCTTCACTGATGTGGTCAAAATGCAACAAGGAGGCTCCTTGCCAAAACTGGGGAGCCTGTGGGAGTCAAAACTAGGGACTCAGCTCTTCCTACCTGCTTCCTAGGCTCTGGAGAGATTTGGAACCATGGGGCTGCAGCTTCTGGCCAGCACACTGCTTGCACCTCATTGCATCCTGCAGCTGAAAGGGGCACAGTGCCATGCTCCCCAGCACAGTGCCATGCTCCCCAGCACGGTGCTGTGTCCCCGGCCCAGCTCACATTGCTGACCCCAGCCAGGGTTTGAGCCACATCCTGGAACAGAGCCCTGGAGCTGCTTGAGGCTGTGCTCCCTGCCCCACTAATTCCCACCCACTTCTAATTATATCTCCTAATTGCTTCTGTGGAGCTTTGGTGGGTTTCTTGTGGTCAACAGAGGCTTGGGGACCAGGAGGAGCAATACATCATGCACAGCGGTGGCACAGACTTGTTGTGTCCCTTCCACATCTCCCCGATCCCTGCCATGCCCAGGGGAAGGCTGACCCACTGCTGAACTGTGTTTTCCTAGAACCAAAACAGAAATGAGGGACTTGTTTCTCCAAGTTTCCCTCTTGGGCCTTGGTGCCAAATCAATCTCAGTGGAAGTCGCAAACAGGGAAAGATTTAACAGCTGACAAATCCCACCTCTGCCACTGAGCTTCCAGGGGACCCTGGGCACGGCACTTGGTGTCCCTGCCATGGCCATGCCATGCCAGAGGCTGCATGGGACAGCTAAGGGTGCTGGGGGCTCCAGCAAGAAAATGCTGCTGCACCCTCTGCCAGATCAGGGTCCCCCACCCCAAATGGCAGGCGTGCTGCATGGGCTGACCCTCACATGAACCTTGCATGTTGTTTTTCCACCAGAGCTGGGCTGAAGCTGGCCCCTGCCTGCTGCAGATGTTTGGCAAGAGTTTGGAAGCAGGAGGCCAGGCACTTCCAGATCCTTGGCCACCACAACGCCACTGCCATCAGCCTCCTCAGCTGTCCTCAAGCCATGGGCCAGGGTCTGCAGAGGCCTCGCCCACACCACAGGGCCACGGTTAACCCAGGGAACGTGAAACCAGCCTTGGGGACTATCTACTGCTGCTCGCTGGGCTTGTCCCAGAGACAAGTGAGGAGCTTCTTCCCTGCAGAGTGCTGGAGACAGTGCCAGTAGTGTGCCAGGGGCAGCAGTGAAGGGCTTGGGCGGTGGCAGGCAGCATTGCCTCGGTTGGCAGCTGCTTTCCCTCTGGCAGCCTGGCACCGCATCAGTCCTGGGGCAGCCTCCGAACTTCTGTGCTAAGTGTGCCATGGGAGGCGAAAGCAAAATGCTCTGCTGGGCAAGAGCCTTCAGCTCCTCCAGCACAAGGCTTGCCCTCATGGCTGCCTCCACATCTGCCCCAGAACTCACTGCAGTCCATGTGCTCCCTCAGGCACTGCCTTGGCAGCCTCCCCATTGGGCATGGTGCCTAGTGCCCTCTGAAGAGGGGACAGCTCCTCCCTGAATGCCCTTGCACCTCCTGGGCTACGGCTGTGGGTGCTGCTCCCTCCAACATCAACATCCCTTCTTGCCCCAGGCAAAGATTTACCCTCTGCAGAAATGCCCCATTGCTTCCCATGTGAAGGGGACAGGGGCACATAGTGCCCACTGCTGCTGAGCAAGGGATGGGACACGGGTGGCTGATGGTTGTTGCCAGTGCTCTCCTCTGTCCAGAGGAGCTTCCTGAGTGCTCTGACCCTGTGGGAATTTGCTCTTCTCTGAGGCTGAGGAAGGATGAGCCCACCAGTCATGATGTCTGTGATGGACACCTGGAGACTTCACTGCAGCTGGGTTTGGGACCCCAAAAACTTCTCTTCTGGCCTGTGGGGCTTGTGTTTGGGTCCTGTATCAGCAGTTGCTCCAGGTGAAGCTGGCTTCCATTGGAGTGCCCAAGATGCTGAGGGTCAGCTCCTGCTGCAGAATTGCTGCTGGGGCTCCCCACAACCTACCTGATGAGCCTCAGGGATAAGGCAGCCGAGCTGGGTGCTTGGAGCCCCGATCGGCTTTCAACGCTGCCCAGAGGCAAGCTGAGAGCCAGCATCCTCCATGCATGGAGCTCCCACCGTGCTCCAGTACCCACCAGTGCTGACAAGGAAAGCTCCCGGAGGATGCTGAATCACCTCGGCACCCACATCACGCCTGCTTGCCGCAGCGTCAGCCCCGGCGGGCAGGAAAAGGCAGTTTGGTCTCAGCAAACACTGCCTCCGAGCTCCAGCACTGTTAAGCACCGAAGCCAGTGGGGGAAGGGATTTGCTTATCTTGCTCCGTCCTGGAGAACGAATTTCCGACTCCAACAGTGCGCATCAGCCTGAATTAATTCCCCTTGTTTTCATGTTTTAGAAACGTCCTGGGTTCTCCCTGCTCTTCCCTCACTGCCATTTTGCTCCGTGCACTTTGTTGTTGTCATGAGCAAACCTGGCTTTCCAAGGGCTTTGTAATGCCCTTCCTGGAATTGTTTGCCATGGGCTTGAAACTTCCCAGAAAACTCCTACCATGAAAGGAAACCTCTAGCATGCCTTCCTGACCGGGGCATGGGGAGGTGAGAACTTTACTCCAAATTTTGTTAGTTCTTCCCTATTCCTCTCACAGCAAAGCTGCTCAGCTCCCCTTCCCCGTGCCAAAACCTTTTCGACCATCTCCACACCCAAAAGAGTCCCCCAGTGAAGCACGGGTGGAGCACGGGGGTTGAAGCAGAGCTGGAGCTGCTCCCGCCCAGCACAAGCCATAATCTCCTCCAGCTGCCGCCACGTCGTGCCAGGGAGGGAGGGAGAAAGGGGAAACAAAAGGAAAATAACTCTGGTTATTTGCCTCAAATTCTGAAACCTGAGAGGGAAGAGAAGGAGAGGGAAAGGGAAGAGCTCGAAACGGAGCTCTGTTTCTGGCCCAGGCGAGGAGTACGTGTCTGCTTCCTCGCCGCCACAACCGCAGCCCGCAGCTCCGGCACAGGCGTTCCCGCTCCCCAGGGGCTGCGGCCCCTTGCTCTGCTCCTTCCCGGGGAACAAAAACGTTCACCCAAGGTCCTGCTTTCCCTGGGAATTGCCTGCCCCTCCAGCCTCGATGGAAACTCCTTGCCGACTATGGCGAATCGAGCTGCACAAGGATGAAACACAAGTTTTCCAACAGCGTGAAGCCGTTTGCTCTTTCCAGCGGGGAAAACGAGACTTAAACAATTCCCACCAGCGTCACCGTAGCCTTTCCCCACATCCCAGCCTGATTCATCTCATTATTCATGATCTTGCTCACCGTCACTGGGACACCGTTTTGGCTACAGGACTCCCGCCACATGCCGGAGCCCAGCACAAAGTTGGCAGGGGGGAGTGAAGATGGTTGCCGAAGCAGGAGAAAAGCAGCAGTCACTGCCGTCAGGAAGCCCCAGGGGATCCTTCCTGCTCACTTCCTGATGGTCGCTGCTGCTATCGCTGCCAGATTTGGGTTTGCACCCCCGGAGCACAGAGCCAGGCTGGCAGTGTGCCTCCTGTAAGGCTGTGGCAACCAGGCTCAGTGGGCAGGCAAGAACCTTGGGGACACTGAGCCAACGTGGTGCAGGAGGTCAAAATGGGGAGGGTTTCAGGAAAGGCTGCAAAATATCTCAGATCCTGCACATGGGCACCTGTACGCTATCTGTAGTGTGAACAGAGATGCACAACACAACCACATGTAGATCAAAGTCAATTTATTTCATAGCAAGGAGCAAAGAGTGAGCTTACATGGTCTCTTGGGCATGAAACTCTCTGATCCTTCTGCTTTGCCTGCCCAGGCAAGGGGTACACAGATCCCCCTGCTGCAATGGAGCAGGTGTGCCAGGAGCCCTGGCCATCAGCAGGAGCACTGAGTGAAGCCAGCATGTGGGCAGGCAGACTCTCAGGAGCTGCCCATGCTCGTCTGCCCTGTAAGACCCAGAGGAACCAAGCAACCTGTAAGGTTTTTCTACAATTTCAGCAGGTATCTGGTAGAGAAGCCAGTGCCAGCTGCACAGCTGCCATGCAGCTGAGATGGGCTCTCAGCCCATGTTTTCAGCTAAGTCTCTAAATACACAGCCAGAAATCACATCCATCTTGCACTGACCCTTCCTTCCCAACCACCCCAACAGCTGCAGCTCCAAAGAAGAAATAACTTCGCCAGGCATTTCCACTCCATGCTGCTTGCCAGGCAGGGGGCAGGGTCACCAGAGAAGGCAAGACCAGTAAGTTGCTCCTGGCTGGACACATCCTCAAAGTCACACATGTCCCCGCTGGCACGCAGGTCACCATCCCCCCAGCCATCCCTGTGAGCTCAGTGGGTCAAGAGAAGGCAGCAGGTTCACGCAGTGAGACAGGGGTGCCAGGGGCAGGTGTCTGGGTGCTGGCCCACCCTGGCTCCTGCCCATCTCCTCCCAGTTCTCAAGCTGCCCCGTCAGGCTGTGGGCAGCCCCTGGCACAGGGTCCCATGGCTGTGGCACCCTGCCCAGCAAGCCGTCCGTCCTTCAAAGCCTCACACAATGCCATTGCGTGTGGGATGAGTCCGTACCCGGTAGATGATGACAGCAGTGGCTGGGCACAGCACCAGGGCTGTCATGATAAGGATGGTGGCCAGGATGATCAAGACAATGACCCAGACATCCAGGATGTGCTTGGGAAGGGCGGCAGGACCTGCAGGGTCAGGGAGGTCCATCCTGCAAGGGAAAGGCAGAAGGGTGATGGAGCAGCCCCCTCCATCCCTCCCATAGTCAGAAGCTCCAAGCACTCAGCTGCCCTGTTCAGGGAGAACCCTGCAGCCACGTCCAGCCTTGACCTACAGTTCCTTTGGGAGCAAAGCGCTTTGGTAAAGGCTCCTCTGAGATGGCCCAGGTTTTATAGCGCAGCTTTGATGCAGCTGGATGAAAGCCCAAGGTAAAACTTCCCCGGTAATTGCTACCGTCGTTAAAGCGGCTGGTAAAGCCGCCCCGCCGGTCACTCTCGAGCAAGTCATCCGGTGGAGAAATGGCAGGACCAGGGCAGCCGGAGCCCACTTCGTTTCGGGGGACCCTCGTACGTTCTACACTCCCGCTCCGTGGTGCTGAGTCACGGCGTTAACGGCTTCATTAGCAGCTGGGCTCGGAGCTGCGGGGACACCATCATCACCCCAATAGCTCTTCAGCTGCCCTCCGTCGGGCTGGGGCAGCCGGGTTACGAGAGAGCACCGGATTGAGCTTCCCCGTCCCGTCCGCAGCCGCCCCAGGCTCCTGCAGCCCCGAGGCAGGAGGGACACAGACAGAAGCCTCTGCTGCGGGGGAAAGGAGCTGGCAGCAACCTGCCTGCCTGCCCGCCCTGCCCTCCTCTCCCGTGCCGTCCTCCTACCTGCGGTGCTGTCCGGCTCCAACTCCGGCTCGGCGAAAGGCAGCGGCAGGATCCCCGCTGGGGGAGGGAACCTCCACCCGGCCCCGCCCGCCCCGTCCTGTCCCGCGGCGGGCGGCAGAGGAGGGGGAACGGAAAAGAGAGGAGTGGAAGAGAGAGCAGAGAAAGAAAGGGAGGGAGGCTGCGAGAGGGAGGCGAGGCAGGGCAGGGCAGGACCTTTGTTCTGTACCATAAAGCGAAAGCATGCCCTGGCTCATCCCTCCCATCCCGCGATGGGATCTCACCGTGGGGAGACCACCTGGAGCCAAACACGACGGTCTCAAGAGCCAGGGAGGAGCTACTTTGTTTCACAGCAAAATAGCTTCATAAAGGGGTTTTCCTCTGCCCAGATTGCCTCCTGCCTCACACGCATCCACTTGCCCACGAGGCCCCGGGCAAGAGGGAAAAGCAAATCCAGGCAGAGCCTCCCAGCAGCGACGCACCGGGCAGCACTCCCCAGGGTCTTTGGCAAGGCTGATTTACAGATCCAGGGGCAGAGATCATCCCTTGGAGAGGTGGCAGACCTCAGCCTGCCGGCTGGGAATGATGCTTCTGCTGTCCAGTGGAATATTCCACTCTGCTGGTGACGCTGAAGGGCAAAGCCAGCAGCCACAATTCCTGGCTGGCCTTGGGAAGCAATGTGAGAGGCTCTGATGTTCCTGCTGGGACATAAGCTCAGTGTCACCTGTATTGGGACCCATGCACTACACCCTTCACCCCCGCCTTTCCTGGGAAAACCTGCTGCATTCCCAGTGGTGGAAGCCACTACCATCTGCTCTCAGGCCCTCCTGGCTTCCAGGTACTTCCCAGGCACACAGCTCCCCGCTCCTGCAGAGACATCTCAACGGTGCATTCCCCTCCACCTGCTGCTGTTGGATACAAAACACACGTGGGGTTTCATCCTGAGCGGTGGCAGATCTGTGGGCAGAGGTTTGCTCTGTAGCCTCACAGGCAAGCAGCGGGGAGAGGCCAGGGGCTGACACCAGATGTTGCACAGGGACAGGCATGAGGACAGGGGAGTGACATCACAGGCCAGGCCATGACCATGACTGGTGATGTGCCCACAAGCAAACCAGAGGTGGTTTGCTGATGCAAGCTCTGCCCTCTGGACGTACACAGCAGCACAACATCCACTGACCTCACGCTCTTCTGCTGATCCTACAAGATAGAGAAGTTTGCTTTTATCATGATCTCATCTCAGTGACGGTTAAGACTAAAAAGAAACCACCTGTGGGGTATGAAGAAGTCTGGCAGCTTGGGGTTTTGGAAGGCGATGTGGGCAGCAAAGCAAGCATGAACAGAGGCCCAGGGAAATAAAATGAGAGAAGCACAGGAAAAGATGGAAAGCTGCTCTGTAGAGAAGAACCTGTCAGTCCTGGTGGGCAGTAAGCTAACCATGAGCCAGCAGTGTGCTCTTGTGGTCATGGCCAGTGCTATACTGGGATGCATTAAGAGTGTGGGGCCAGCAGGTTCTTCTCTCCCCTTTATTCTGCCTTAGTGAGGCCACATCTGCAGTACTGGGTCTGGTTCTGGGCTTCCCAGTTCAAGAGAAACAAGGAACTACTGGAGAGAGTCTGGTGGAGGCTAAGAAAATGCTGAAAGCATCTCTCTTACAAGGCTGAGAATTCAGGGGCTCTTTAGCCTGGAGCACACCGAGAGAGGATCTTCTCAATGCTTAGGAGCATCCAAAGGGCAAGTGTCAAGAGGATGAGGTTAGACTATTTTCACTGGTGTCCCAAATATGAGGAAAAAAAAGTCTTTATTATGAGTGTGGTAGAGCTTCCCTCTGGAGATTCCAAACCTGCTTCGACATGACCCTGGGCAACCTGCTGCAGGGGTTTGGACTAGATCTCAAGAGGTTCCAATTGCCACCGTGTCTCTAACAGCTCTTGAGATGTGTGAAGCAGCCAGGCTGACAGCTCAAGCCCTGCTTCCCCTCCCAGCCCATAGGCCCACAGCGGTGAGTAGACAGCCAAGACCCCACCGTGGGCTAGGCTGGGAAATAAAAGCTGTTCCTTCGCCCACACTGACGGTGGTGAGATACTGGCAGAGGCTGCCCAGAAAGGTGGCAAGATGCCCCATACCTACAAGCACCTCAGGTCAGGTTGGACGGCGCTCTGAGCAACGTTCTCACTGCTCAGTGCGGGCAGTTGGCCTGGATGACCTACCCAAGCTAGTGTCTGATTCCCCACCACCACGAGCAGGGCACAGTATAGCAGTAGCCCAGCGCAAGCCCCGCAGAGCGCACGAAGCACGGCCAGCAGAGGCCCGGCAGCCGCAGCAATGCGAGCAGGGAGCTCTGCTGCTCGCACAGGCAGAACACTCCCCGCGCCGCCCGATGCCGCCGGCACCATTGCGCGATACCGAAGGAGGGAAGAGCGGCACAGCGGCAGCGACCCCTACCCACAGCGGCCACGTGGGCGAGGCAGCGCGGTGACGTTTGGTCGTGACGTCTGACGTCGGCGGCTCGGCAGCGGCCGTCCCCCTCCCAAGATGGCGTCGCTGCTGCAGTCGGAGCGAGTGCTGTACTTGGTGCGCGGCGAGAAGGAGATGCGGGCTCCGCTGTCGCAGCTGTACTTCTGCCGCTACTGCAGCGAGCTCCGCTCCCTGGAGTGCGTCTCACACGAGGTAACGGCGGCCCAGCCGCGCCGCGCCCGTAGACTGGGAGGATGGGGCGGGACGTAGTCCTCTCTGCGCGCAGCGATTGGATGGCTCTTGTGCCTCTCACTCGCTCTCTGCCTTGCTATTGGTTGATGGCCTGGCTAAGGGGTGGGTACAGTGGTGCGTCCATGAGGTTGGTGATTGACAGTGCATGAGGAAAGGGGCGGCGCCTTGTGTTGGATTGGCCGTACCTGGCTGTCCGTCGGCGGAGGTCGGGCATGATTGGCTGAGACGCCTGTACTGTGGCGGGGACTGCCGCGGGAGGCGGCTTCTCCTTGTTGCGATCTGCCCCTCCCACCTTCCTAGGGCCCGGCTGGAGGGGAGCGGTCTTTCCATGGGGCCCCCAACCCCTCCATCGGGCCCCCACCGGAGAAGAGACAAGACCCCCTATTATCCTTCCGTTGGGCCCGGCCGGGGCAGCAGGGCCAGTCTCGCTGCTCTGTGGGGCGTGACCGGGGCGAACAAGAAGCACTCTGACAGACACTTCCCGATCGGGCCCGGCCGGGGAGGGGCAGGAACACCCACCGAGCCTCTGCTGTCCGTGGGGTCTGGCCTCGGGCTAAGGCTGAGCAGGGCCCGGAGCTCCCTCATCGTACCCAGGCTTGGGCTGGTGCTGTCTCATGGTGGGAGAGCTGCTCTTGGATGCCCCCCCCTGGGGCTTGCCGAGGTTTGCTGGACGTGGTGGCGATCGCAGCGAAGTAACAAAGCCCTCGTGTCCTGGCAAGGCTTGAGAACGTCATTCTGTTGAGGAAAGCATCAGGGCTGAGAGCATTTGAGTTTATTTCCACTTGGGTGAGCTGGAGCCCCAAGCTGTAGATTGTCATTAGTCTGAAGCCATCATCTGCTGGTGTGTGTGGGCTTTCCAGGAACGCTGCTTCAGTGCGGAGGAGAACATGGGCAAGCCTTGGTCCCGGGGCTGCTCCTGCGTCTGTTGTTTTAATCGACAAAAGTAGTTTGTGACAGCAGACAGATGCAAAACGTTTTCTGAAATGTGTATCTAACCAGCATAGCTACAAGGGCAGAACACAGGTAAACATAAATCACAGAATACATCCGATGGGAAGAGACCTCAAACACCATCCAGTCCAACCCTCCACCCAGCACTTAAGGGTCAACACAACCATGTCCCTAAGCACCAGGTCCACACCCTACTGAAATACCTCCTGGGATGGTGACTCCAGCACTGCCTTGGGCAGACCATTCCAATGTCTGAGAACCCTTTCAGTGAAGAAATATTTGCTAACATCCAGCTCAAACCTCTGCTGGTGCAGCTTGAAACCATTTCCTGCTGTTCAAGCTGAAAAATTAAATTCTGATGCTACAAACGCTGTCCTTTTCTGATTTACTAGGCAGAGTAGTTCAATATAACCTGATTAAAGAAACCTTCTGACTTAGGTTATCAAAATTCAAAATCTAGTTGAAATATGCTAAAGTTTCAGATACCCAGAGGTGTCTCAAATCTTCCCTGACCTCACCTCTCTGCTGGCTGACACAAAGCCTTGTCAAATGGTGCAGCAGAGTTTCAGGCTGCTGCCAGCATGCTGTCTAGACAAAGGCATGCCATGAAGTGTGATGTGACTCTTCTTCATCAGGTGGACTCTCACTACTGCCCTAGCTGTTTGGAAAACATGCCTTCAGCTGAAGCCAAGCTCAAAAAGAATAGGTAAGGTTGCTTTGGCTTTGTTCATCGACAGCTCCTTCCTCAGTAGATACCTGACCATGCATTTTTGAAACTCTTAAAAAAATAACATCACTTCTTGTTACCTTTTAGTCTGGTTTGGAGAGTAAGTGTATGATGTACCTATCTTGTGCTCTTCGTGCTTTAGTGACGACCTGTTCTCATAATACAAATTTAGTATCACCCAGTATTTCTCACTGTTGCCATTTTTATGTTGACCCTGAACCCCTCCTGTTCCTGTTGATGCCTCTTCACAGGATCACAGGATGTCAGGGGTTGGAAGGGACCCAAAGAAATGAAGTCCATCTCCGCTGCCAGAGCAGAACCAGACAATCTAGCTCAGGTCACACAGGAACACATCCAGACAGGCCTTGAAAGGCTCCAGAGAAGGAGACTCCACAACCTCTCTGGGCAGCCTGTGCCAGTGCTCTGCGACGCTCTTACAGTACAGAAGTTCACCCTTCTGTTGAGGTGGAACTTCCTGTGCTGCAGCTTCTATCCATTGCTCATTGTCCTATCCCAGGGAGCAACTGAGCAGAGCCTGTCCCCCCACTCCTGACCCCCAGCCCTCAGATATTTATAAACATTTATTAAATCCCCTCTCAGTCTTCTCTTCTTCAAACTAAACAGCCCCAGGTCCCTCAGCCTCTCTTCAACAGGCAGTGCTCCAGTCCCCTAATCATCCTCATAGTCCTCTGCTGGACCTTCTCTAGCAGCTCCCAGTCCCTCTTAAACTGGGAGGCCCAAAACTGAATGCCCCTTCTCCTGAATGCTGTCGCAGAAGATGAGAAGCTCTGTTAAATTTAATCTTGGTTTGTTTGTTTGGGAGCCATTTCCTTTTCCCGAGACCCTTGTCAGGGCAGTGTCTTACAGACCTTCCTCTCTGCAGGTGTGCAAACTGCTTCGACTGCCCCTGCTGCATGCACACCCTTTCCACCCGGGCCACAAGCATTCCTGCTCCACTCCCCGATGACCCAGCCAAGACTACCATGAAGAAAGCTTATTACCTGGCCTGTGGATTCTGCCGCTGGACTTCCCGGGATGTGGGCATGGCAGATAAGTCTGTTGGTAAGTGACAGTCAAAGACAGAAAACCAAAGAGCAGCAGGAACCCAGTTTGTGTTTTGAAAGTAACAGATCAGTTCCTGGACACACAATCTGTGTAATATCTGTCTAGGTTTTGATTCATGGTTGGAAATTTACACCTACATGTTTGTTGCTGAGGCCTCTGAAGAGCTGAGCTGAGTTAGTGGGAAATGTGACCCACTTCTGTGCTCACGTTACCTGACTGGTGAGAAAGCTGCCAAGCAAGGGGCTTGGTGTGCTCTCCCCACAGCTGACATCTTGTTTGTGTACTTCCAGAAGCTTTGAAGGCCCTGGGTTTGACAGCAGAAGTACCTAATTTATTTTCCTTTGCTTTTGTTCACTTAGGCTTATTCCAGAGTTGCTAGTCAGTGTTTGTACTTGGCTTTTCTCTTTGTGACAGCCCTAGAACAAAGCTTTGTTCTGTTTCTTGGTGCATAAGACCTGCAGAAAATATCTGCTGGGCTCCAGAAATGGGGCTAAGTAAAGCAAGCAGATCCTGTGACTTCCAGCGTTGGTGTGACTGAAGATTGGGAGCTGCTAAGTGACTCCTAGATGCTGTCCTAAGTATCTCAAACAGCAGTGGTTTAAAAACACAACCTAAAAGCTGCTGAAGCAACCTTCAGCCCGAATCTGACTGTGAAAAGCTTTTAGAGGGTATTATTTGTGAACTTAACAGGATTGCAATGCTAAATGTAGCAAACACAGAGAATAAAACTTCATGAATAAAACCCAGATAGTTGGGTGTCAAATGTGATTTCTGTGTCATATCTGGAAATCTTCTGCTGAGGAGTTCTGTTTTTTCTGTTTCTCATGCAGCTAGTGGTGGCTGGCAGGAGCCAGAGAATCCTCACACGCAGAGGGTGAGTGAAGGGGGAAGCTATGCTGAGATATGTCAGCTAGAAAGAGCTGTTAGAGGCACCAGGCCCTTTCAGTCACTTTTTCTGCGTCTATATAATCCTTCAGATACCAGTTCCAGCTCCTAGTCTGCACCTTGACTGAATTCAGTGGAAGGAAGGCCTCTTAGAGGCTGCCTCGTGGATGTGGCAGTATAAAATCTCCTTTTCAGAAGAGGCTCATTTGCCAACATCATACCTAATGGTGCTCTTAAAACCACACCAATGAGTATGTTGTGTATGTATGTGAACAGAAACTGTTTTCCAACCAAGAGTGTGTCTAGGATCTGGAAAACAGAACTGCACCTTTACTACCCTTCCCCATCACCAATTAGGGCTCTACACTAAATGACCAAGCCTGAGAGCTGGGGGAAAGATGCTGTTTGCTCCACTAATCCAAATTACTTAGGTTTAGCCACATGACATAGTCTGTCCAGTCACAGCAGAGGGATGAAAAAGGTCTCAGTTGTCTGACTGCAAAGTGAGAATTGAGCCTTGCTCTCTGATAGGCATAGTTCCTAAAGGAGGAGTGGTTTGTCACCTGCAGTGTGAGTTAAAACCCACAGAATTCTTTATATCCTTCAAACTACAGCTAGTGCTAGGACAGAGGGAAACAAGTAGCAGGAGCTGCAGCTCATTCATAGACCAATACTGCAGCAGGCCTGGCATTTAGTTTGAAAAAGAGGAGGCTGAGGGGAGACCTCATCACTCTACAACTACCTGAAAGGATGTTGTGGAGAAGTTGGAACTGGTCTCTTCTTACAGGTGATTAGTGATAGAACAAGAGGGAACAGCCTCAAACTGCCACAGGGTAGGTTTAGGCTGGACATTAGGGAAAATTTTTTTTTCATGGAAGAGTGGTCAGGCATTGGAATGGGCTGCCCAGGAAGGTGGTTGAGTCACTAACCCTGGATGTGTTTGGATGTGGTGCTTGGGGATATGGAGTAGAGTTATCGGTTAGACTTAGTGATCCTGAGGGTCTTTCCCAACCTGAACGTTTGTGTGATTCTGTGATTTGTTCCCCACTCACTGGGTAACTGTCCCTTTTCATCCCCTAGATCAACAAACTGGTTGAATACTACCAGCAGCTGGCTCAGAAGGAGAAGATCGAGCGGGACCGGAAGAAGCTGGTGCGACGCCGCAACTACATGCCCCTGGCCTTCTCGGTGAGCTGGGAGTGCTGTGCTCTCAGAGCAGGAGCAGTGATACACAACAACCTCATATCAGACAGTTGGTAGCACAGTAGGGCTGCTTGGCTCTTTTTTTTTTTTTTTTTTT
>WBNM01037256.1:55676-70409 GCA_013399055.1 Ramphastos sulfuratus
TTTTTTCTTCAATTGAAAACGATGTGTTAGGGCACAGGAGTTTCTTTAGAGACAAGTAGCTTTACACCCATTACTGTGTATTGCCTCTCTGATGATGCCAGGAGGCTTTGCAAAGGAGGATGTTACCCAGCAGTGAAATGCATTGCAGCTGCAGTCACCTGTCTTTGTTTAAGGAGCAAGACAGGCTTTCTTAACTCTTCTCAAAGTAGGTCAAGAAGAACACTCCTCACAAGGATTGGATAGAATTGGAAAGTTTCACTGGAAGTGCTGTTGAGAAACTGCATGCTACAGTGCAAAGCATATCAAATACACAAAATTCACGGGAGCCCATTAAGCCAAAGCTTCACCAAACCAGGCCAGAAATGCAGGCCTCAAATGCCCCCCCTGCCCCCCACCTTTCTGTTCCCCCATACCAGGCCTGAAATGATGCAACTAAAAATTTGCATTGCCTAGGCTGCTAGCAGGCTGCTCAACGGCAAAACCTGCCCATGTACCAAACTGGAGTTAAGGGAGCTGTGTCAGAAAGGGAGCAGGGAGAGAAGGGGAAGAAACTAGCTGTGCAGCCAGGTTTATATTGGAGATGCAGGCAGCACAGGGGTGAAATAACAAAAGATAACAATTTCCTGTCCACCCCTGGACACTGGACCTCCTGGAGGTCCTCAGCTTTTACAGTTCTTAAAGGCATTCGTGTCAAACCATGACACCACCATACCAGTGGTAGCCATCTCTGAGCACAGCTGCATCCCACAGCTCGGTAACACTTCAATCAGCATTGTCTGGCACTTTCCTGCATGAAATCCCAACTGAAACGAACCTTAGGACTTGGTTGTGGCCCGAATGACTTGTTTCTTGTCACTGGCAGGGAAGTGCTTACTCTGTTTAGCTGGATGACTCTGCACATGCTTGCTACTTCTCGATTAACTGCTTGCTCTGTGCCCTTGCTTGTGTCTTATGGCTGCATTTTTTGTCTCCGTTGCTACCTGCTGCTATTTTGGGGGCTCTCCACAGCAACACACTATACACGTAGTGGTAAGTCTTTTCACAGTTTCTGCTGGTGTTTAAAGCTCTCATGGTACCAAAAAGGGAGTAACAGATCCTACTCTCCACCCTGCCTCAGGGTCTCTGACTCAGACATTCCTAGAACAAGAGCAGGTGAAAGCTCACTAGTTAGAGGGTAACATTTGTTACAAAAAATACCTGAGTTTTATTAGTTTACAAGCAAGGCAATGTCCTTGGCATTTGAAAAGCACTTTGTTTCACCAGGCTTAGCTGAGGCACAGCCATCTGTCTTCCTGAAGCAAATGGCACTAACATTACTCTGCCTATCCTTGAAACATCACCAGGGAAGAATGATGCTTAGATTGCTCCTTTGGTGAGAATTCGGGTATTGAGTCCTGCCCAGAAAGAAGATTTCAGCCTCCAAGCACTCTCTGTATAGGTCATCTGTTGCTGTCAGTTGGTGGTGCCTGGTGAGACAGACCTCTAGGTAGCCAGGCTTGTAGGACACTGAAGCTTCCAGCTGATTTGAGCAAAGCTGCAGAGCATTTCAGGTGGATTCATCCCCACAGTGACCCATTTCTTTTGGCAGCTGAGTTCTCTCATTCTGCACTACTTGACGTGCAGTTGCTCTGAAGAGAAGATCAAGATCATGTGTCAGTAGTGCAGGCTGGTGATTTAGGGAAAGAGCAAAAGCTTTACAAGTGGTAGTCACATCCATCTGTCTCTCCCCATCTGCAGTGCAGTGATAGTTGTTTTCTTGCTAACAGTTTGAGCAGAAAAAAGCAATCTTGGGAAGCACTGAAGGCCTTTCCCTTTTTGTTTTCTTTTGCTTGTCTCCCTATGCTTGTCATGCATCTCAAAGGATGAGTTTACAGTAAGTCTCTTTGTCCTGGCAGGAAGCAGACCTGAAGCTGACAGTTCTTTTTTCCCTTGTAGGACAAATATGGCCTTGGAACCAGGCTTCAACGGCAGAGGCCCGGAGCACCCATCAGTGCCCTCGCTGGACTCTCGTGAGTCTTGGGGTTGGGATTATCTTTTTGGGAAGGGTAGGAGATGTAGGCAAGAGAGAAAAAAGCAGCTTCAGGAAGATGATGAACATAGTAGCAGAGAGCAGTGAAAGGAGCTTTCTTTGGAGCTTCAGAGAGTTGTCAGGTCCTTGGGCATCTCTGTGCAGCAGCTCCAGATGTTTTGCTTTCTCCTAATAGAAACTGCAGTTCCTTGTGCAGTGTTACTGTTGTGATCTCAACTCTTCTGTGCTGTAATGCAGTTCCTGCTGTTGCTGTCTGTCAGAGCACACGTGCTGTATTTTATAACCAAGTTGATGCTCACATTGTTTCAGCCTGAAAGAAGGAGAGGACCAGAAGGAGATCAAGATTGAGCCAGCCGATGCAGTGGAAGAAGTGGAACCTCTTCCTGAGGATTACTACACAAGACCAATCAATCTGACAGAAGGTAACTCCTTCATATTCTGTCACTTTTTGCCCTTACATGTGAAATGTCAAGTTTTGAAGGGAGAAAAGAGCTGAAGCCCTTTATCAGATAATAGCAGGAAATAAGGAAGGGGCTGAGCTGCTGGGGAGTTTGAACCAAAAGTGACCTGTTAAGTAATGATTGTGCATTCCTTTGACATCATTTTGGAACAGCTTGCATACACTTGCCAGTTACTTAGCTGGCTCATGATTTAATTAGCCAATGTTGTAATTTGCTCAGTGAATGTTGGGAGCAAATGGGATGAACCAGCAGGCACAGGAAGTGACGTGGGCTTGCTGCTGAGGTGACTCTACGTAGGACAGATGTTCTTGGTAGTCCTGCAGGCTGATATCCTGCTGATACTAATTAATTCATGAATGGTTTGTGGAAAGGGTTAGATCATCTTGGTCTCCTTTTCTTAGGAGACTGCCAGCATTGTGTGAGAGAGATGCTGGTAAAGAGGACATCTTTCTTGATTCCCCACAGTGAGGCTAAAGCTGCCAGGTGGCTCACTGCCTCTTAGACACTGGGAACAGTGAGGAGCCAGTTTTTTGGGAGAAGCCTATGGGAAGTTGGCTGCTGGAGTTCCTTGCCTCAGGAACTATGTAGGCACTAATTCAGTTCTGCAGGCTGCTTGCTGAGAAGCTGTACATTGTACTTGTGCAGCACCCAGCTGTGAGGGTAACAAAGCTGTGAAAACTGATTTCCCCTTGGAGGGAGCAGAACTTATTTTCTAGATGATTGCAAAATTCTGTTTCCATCCCAGCTGAGCTTTGAATAGAGACCAGGGTCCCTTATTTCTCCAGGGCTGGCACTGGTGTTGCTCTCTTGTTAGAGTGCCCAGTCAGGGCAGCCCTTTATACAGCTCCTACCTTCCGTTCCTTCACTGCCAGAAGCCATCATACTTGCCAGTGGCTTCTGAATTATTGCATGCAGATGAATGAAGTTTCTTAGAGATCGTGGGCACTGCACTTAGGCCAGCACATACTCCAGTCTAGCTGGAGTTTCAGTGCCAGAGACATCCCTTTGTCTTGCCTTCTGTTGTGTGCCCAGTGACGACGCTGCGCCAGCGTCTGCTGCAGCCTGACTTCCAGCCCATCTGCGCCTCCCAGCTCTACCCACGTCATAAGCACCTCCTGATCAAACGCTCCCTGCGCTGCCGGGTAGGTAATTAAAGGCAGAAAAGCTGCAGTGTTGTGTGAGTCCACCTCTGGGCTCCCCAGTTCCAGAGAGACAGGGAGCCACTGGAGAGAATCCAACAGGAGGCTGCAAGGATGAAGGGAATAGGACAGCTCACTTATGAGGGAAGGGTGAGAGACCTAGGGGTTGCTCAGCCTGATGAAGAGAAGGCTGAGAGGGGATCTGATCAGTGTTGACATATACCTCAAGTGTGGGTGTCAGGAAGATGGGGCCAGTCTCTTTTCACTGATGCCCAGTGATAGGATGAGGAGCAGTGGATGCAAACTGGAAAAGAGGATGTTCTCCTTCAGCATGAGTGTCTGGGTCTGAAAGTTGGGAGGGAGGGGCAGTTCTTTTTGTATGTTCCTTTGAGTGAATTTAAGACACAAATGAGGTCGTATATCAAGATGGGACTATTTATTAGAGAGAGGATGGAGCAAACAAAACAAAGAAAGAAAGAAAAGGGAGAGAGAGAACGGAGAAAGAGAGGGAGCAGGAGAGATTGTTACCACCCCATGGCCCTTCTTTGGTAGGGGGTTGGGGGGAGGGACGTCCTGGGCTGTTGCCTCCAGCCTGAGATGTCCCCAGTGATGTTCCTTCCCAATAAGCTGGCGTAGCCCAGGGCTTTTATTATGTTCCTGGTGCTGGATGTGACATTTTTGTCTGCACTGTTAGAGGCCGGTAGTGCTGTGGTTAGTGGCAGGGTGCTTGCAGCTCTGATTCATTAGTGTGTGACTGCACACTGTCTTTGGGTGCTGACTAGAACATCCTTTGTCCTTAGAAATGTGAGCATAACCTGAGCAAACCAGAATTCAATCCAACATCTATCAAATTCAAGATCCAGCTGGTTGCTGTGTAAGTAAGAGATGGGGTTGGGGAGGACTTGGCTCGTGCTTAGTTAATGCCTTTTGTTTTCATTTCTTCTGTACTCTTGATCTGATCTCTTGTCCTCTCAAAGGATGGTGTAATCACCCTTCTAATACATTCAGCTTATCTGTACTGAGTTTGCTTCCTCATCTTCTAAGAAGCTTGCTGAAGATTTCAGCAGTTTGAAAAGACATTGCATGCTGTGCCAGGCTTACAGAAGTTTGTAGGATTAGGCTTCTATAGATAAAGGGCATTTCATTGTTCTGTTTCCTGTAAGCTGAACTCTAATAGCATTGAAAAAGTTAGTTGGATGTCTGTGAAGACATCCCTGTACTTCAGGAGGCGGGTCATACAGCAACACAATCCATCATGGTCATTTGCTTTCTTTTTTTGTTGTAGTAACTATATCCCTGAAGTGAGAATCATGTCTATTCCCAACCTGCGCTACATGAAGGTCAGTAGTCTCCTCCAGACATGTCTTGGGCTGAGGCACAGCTGGGAGGTGTGAATGTGGGACCTTTTTTGGAAGATGACCTGGTGTGATGGTTGTTCCCCAAGGGCTTCACTTACTCCCTTTGGAGAGGGGGCAAGGTTTGAGGGCGTGGTTGGAGTAACACTGCATGTAGGAGGAGATTACCATGCAGTGTGACATCTGGCATCACAAGCAGATGCCAGTATCTGAGCAGTAAAAGGTGTGGAGTTGAGATCTTGGCTAGATTCCAAAGATTTGTATTTCCTGTCTTAAGAAAGAGTGCTGTGTGGCATTGGCACCTTCCTTAGGGACTTGGGGTGTTTGCTCTCCATCCCTTGAGGGGATGTAGTGCACTCTTTGAAGGTGTTGAACAGTGACAGGAGATGAAGTTGCTAACAATAATGATGAATTTTAGATTAATTGCTTCTTGAACCGTGATTCTTGAATCTCCCCAGGAGAGCCAAGTCCTTCTGACTCTGACCAACCCAGTGGAGAACATCACACATGTCACGCTGCTGGAGTGCGAAGAAGGAGACCCTGACAACATCAACAGCACTGCCAAGGTGCTGTACCCTCCTGTGGTGTGAGCCCAGGCCTCTTCCAAGGCTTCCCATTCCCCTTTATCCTTCCACATGGCACACTTTTCATATGTCCTTCAGTCCCTGCTGGCTTTGTTGAATCTTCCTCCTTGGAGCTTAAATAACTGTCACCAACATAAACATCAGGATGTAAAGGGTCTTGAAATTCAAAATTGATTGAGACCCAGAATCCAAGGGTTAAGTACCCAGGTGCAAGAGCTGCTACCAGAGTGGAGGAAAGCCCAGGAGAAATCAGTTCTCTGTTAAACCATAGTAAAGCAGCCCTTCGCTCCAGGAGGGCTCTCTCCTGCTCCCAGTGTAGGTGACAATCACTGCTGAAAGGCTTCTTCTCTTCATGCTCTGCTTCAGGTGGCAGTTCCTCCTAAGGAGCTTATTCTGGCTGGCAAAGATGCTGCAGCAGAATACGATGAGCTGGCAGAGCCTCAAGACTTCCAGGATGACCCTGAGTGAGTTTTGTCTGTCCTGTGGGGATCTTGTCCTTTAAAATCTTGGCACTTCAACAAAGTAATTCACTTGCCTCTCTCCTTCACCATGTTGTGGGGTTTTTTTAGCTTTCATTGGGAGGGCGCATGAGGTGTTTTTTGGGGGAGTCAGAGATCAGCAATGCAAATCTCTCTGCTGTTTGTGGTTTGGACTGTTCAGGAGATGCTTGTTCCCCCTGAGGCAAGTGTGCTGTTACAGCAGCTGAGTTATAGGTGGTGGCACTCATTCTCTCCAGGAATATTCTGTGTAATCCTTTCTTTTGCATGAAGGAGGCTCCCAGTAGTGATGAGAGCTACACAATAGGTGTGTGACAGAGTTACCTCCAGCCTTCAAAACTGAGTATGTTCTGCAGCCTTGTACAGAGCAACTGCAGCTGTAAACCGTGTCCCTTCTCTGCTGCACTGCTGGATACATAATGCCCATGGCCAAAGCAGGCATGTTCTGTTAGAGGGATGTGCCAGCAGCTGTCAACATAGAGGGTGGTGCCCATGTTCTGGTGGTGAGGCAGGAGGGGCTGAGAGTCCCTCACAAAAAAACCCAGCAGGGAGTAAGCTACAAACCAGGGCAGCTTGTTCTAGCAGGGTGTATTCAGCCATAAACCGAGCATCCCTCTTAATGTGGTGTTGGAACAAATAGCTTAATTGTTGGACTTGATGATCATGGAGGTCCCTTGCCCAACCCAAACAATTCTGTGATTCTAAACCTCTCAGAACTATTGTTTGAGAACTTGGCTGACCCAGCCTTCCTTTCTTTGGTGCTTTGCAGTGTCGTTGCCTTCCGAAAAGCCAACAAGGTAGGAGTGTTCATCAAGGTCACCCCCCAGAAAGAAGAGGGCGAAGTGACCGTGAGTTTCAAGATGAAGCATGAGTTTAAAAACCTGGCTGCCCCGATCCGGCCCAGCGAGGAAGGCGATCACACCTCTGAGGTCATCTGGCTCACCCATCACGTGGAGCTCAGCCTCGGTCCGGTGCTCCCATAAACACTGCCGACGCTCGCACCCCGAGGCTTGGCTGCAGGATGGACTGGCACAGTGAAGAGAGCACCTGCTGGAACGTCCTGCCAGAGCTCCTTTGTGATGTGTGGGTGTGTGTCACAGGCTGCCAGAGGCGGCTGAAGGTGCCGTGCTTTGGGATGGTTTGTTCTCTCTCTTTGTCCTAGTGCCCACTAACTACTGCTCTGCTTCCCCACTCTGCCACAGGCTAGTTTAACTTGCATCACGTCTTCTGGGACACAGAAAGCTCTCTCCTTTTCTCCAGATCTGTACCACACCTGGCTGAATTCAGTTTTATCGCCAGGAAAGAGTCCAGACTGGTTTTCTTTGGTGCCAGCCCACAAACCTGATGTGACACACTCAGTAGTGAACAGCTTCCTTTTCACACACAGCTGTGCCGTTCCAGAACAAGCGTTCTGGGAGGTGGCTGTGGCTGCTGCGTTGTGGGCAGGCTGTTGGCAGCAGCACGATGCTTTCTGTTGGTTTTCTGCTTCCTCATGGGATACCTTAGCTGTGGGCAGTTGGGATGTACAACCCTGCCACTCTGGCAGATGCAGCTTGCTTAGCTGAGGTGACAGGTCTGTTCTCGCAAAGGAAATGGTCAGTTTGCCTTTAAACTCCAAACATAGTGTACTGTAGTGTTCCTGAGTTTGACTGGAAGCAAGAGCCCACCATGTTTCAGGAGAAGGTGGCTGCATGATGCGCTGTGAGCTGGGAATTCAGGCTCTGCTACAGCTCTTACCTGGGGCAGGGATGCTCTGGAGAGGCCGCTTTGTGGTCTCCAGCTCAATTAACCTATGTTATTAGGTGTAGTGATCAGAGTATGAAACCTGGAAAGTTTAAGTCTGGCATACATTGAGCTGTAGAGGCTGTTTGAGTTCATACACTTTTTTTCCAGGTATGGTGGGTGGGATGGGGCTGTAAAGGTGGAAAGACAGCTACATGGTAACTGGCGTGCAGTGTACCATATGTTGGTCTGTCCAGGGTGTAATTTGCCTGTAGTCCAAGCTAAAAGCAGTGATTAAAAGCAGTGTATCTAGGATACTGAATTACCATATAGCTGAGTGCAGGCAGGCGAGATCACTCTTCCTGCAGAGCATTCCTAGTTCAGACACTGACATTTATTAAATGTTTCTGATGGGCTTTGCTGTGCTGGGAAAGAGTCAGCCATGGTTGTGCTGCTCAAAAACACTTGTGCCATGCTTCTGCTATCCTGGAGTTGGAAATCCTCTGCAGGAGCAGATGGAATAGGGCTGCCTGCTCTGTTCTTGGGAGTAGGTGATGGTGCAGCACCCAAAACCATGAGAAACCTGCTGTGGTGTGCCCCAGGGAGCACACGCCTTAAGCCCAGTCCAGCAGCAGGTCTCCAAGTGGTGAGCCATCACGTTTACAACCTCACGTAGGTTACACACAGATGTACAGCATGAGTTTGAGACTTGTAGTTCATAGTTAATGTCTAGTGCTAGTGCCTGCTGCAGCTTTACCTGTCCAGATAACACAGCACTTAACCTCTGGTCGTGACTTCTCTTCAGTAGCCAAAATAGCCACCACACTAAGATGGCAGAGAGCTTTCCAGGGATGCGCTGGTGGCTGCCCCCTGCGCTGGGCATGCTGTCTCTCACTGAAAACAACGCGGCCAATGACATTTATGGTGTTCTGAGCCGTCTCTCTAGCCCGGTGACTTGTTCTTCCCCTCCCCTAGGTGCTTGTAGGCGATAGGAAAGGTGTCGGCGTGTCCCTGCTCTGCCCTCTCTCCCTGCTCCCTGGGGCGCCCGCCCCTTCCCGACTGTTGCCTTACTGCTTGACGTGGTGTAGTGACCTTCAATAAAGCAAACGTGGCTCTCGGCGTCTCTGCTCCCGGTTTTTTACGTTGATTGAAGCTCGAACACCTCAGCACCTCCCGTTTTAGCCAGTGGCCTTCCCCCACCGCAGGTCCCCTGCTCCCCTTGGTTTCTCCCGCCCCGCCCTAGACGCTCTCCATGGTTCGCGTGGCCCAGAGCGCACCCCGGGCCAGCGGCGCGCTGTGACGTCATGGCACCGCTGTCGCTGTCCCCGCGCGTCGCTAGTGGAAGTGGCGTCACTTCCGGCCCGAGGCGGAGCGGGGCTGTGAGGCGGCTGCGGGGAGTGGAGCGGACGCCTCTGCCGCCATGTCGACATCACTGGGCTCTAACACTTACAACCGGCAGAACTGGGAGGACGCGGTGAGCTCGGGCCGGGGCCAGGCGGAGTTTGGCCGCCGGGGCCCTTTAGTGCTCATGGCGGGGTCGGGGGCAAGGCCGTAGGGCGGAGGGTGCGCGGTGAGGTGGCCTTCGGGGCAGCGTTGGGACCTCCTGGGAAGCTGCGCCCCCGCAATCCTTACGGCTGGGAAGGGGCTGCCACGGTTATCAAGGCCCTCCATATGGCTGGAAAAGAGAGGATGCTGCTCTAAGTAGCCTCCCTGGCGCCGTCTCTCTGTCGGGTCTTGCAGTGTCTGGTAGCTGGGAAGGTCTCCCGGTGACTAGAGAGGACTTAGGGTAGCTGGGCCCAGCTTCTGCCTGTGGGCGCGTTCTTTAGAGCTGAGGCCTTTCCTCGGTAGTTCCAGTGCAAACAATAGATGGTGAGAGAGAATGTAAAGAGGGATGTAATCTAATGCAGTCAGATTGGTGAAGAATTAAGATCCCAAGAATATGCATTTTGTTTGTTTGTTCCGTGGTTTACTTAAAACTGGAATACCTGGTAGGTCGTGGTACTTTCGTAAGGTGAGCTTTGGGTCATGGCTTGCATCTCTCCTAGTCTCTTTTTGAATGAGTCTTTTCGTGTTCTTCAAACGTTAATTTTATTAGTGGTTTCAGTTCAGAGTGTGTTTGAATGCATCAGATTCCTGATCTCTGTTTTTACTGAATTCAGGACTTCCCTATTCTGTGCCAGACATGCCTCGGAGAAAACCCATATATTCGAATGGTATGTGCCTGTTTGACCATCAGACCTTTCTCGGGGTTGGCCCTAGAACTGTTGGGTTTCAGGGACTAAAATAAACCTAACTGCAAGAGAGGATGGTGAGGTGGACATGAACTCCTAATTAGTTGGTTCTGCACAACATGATTTGATTCCAGCCATCGTTGGTAGGTGATATTGTGGTGTTAGGTGCATGTTTTGAGAATAAATCAGTCAAAAAGGAGAACAAAGTGATGAGAGATGATAGCATTTCTTTTCAGGCACTCATTTAACGTCATTTTTGCTTTAAAATAGCTTGCAACATTCCATTTAATTCTCACACCATGCATGGTCTAGGACTTACAATATTCTATTTTTAAGGAGTGCTTCTAAACCAAACTCAAAGCTTTTAAGCATTTTTTTGGTCCCACTGACCTTGCCAAGCCCTAAGGCCAAAACACAGGGGTGAGTGAGTCTAAATGCAGCACAACTAGGTAAATCCCACTGTGATTTGTCGTGTGTTTGACATTGAACTGATGCTGATATTTCATATTTTCTTTTATTGTTTTTCATTTGTGTTTCAGACCAAAGAAAAATACGGGAAAGAATGCAAGGTAGGTTTGTGTCTTTTGAAGAAAGAAGATCTAAATTGGCATACATCTAGGGAAAAATTGCACTTTAATTTTGAAAAGCCTGTCAGCTCCAGAAAAGTATGTATCTGGGTTAACAAATATTTATGCAGCTACATAAGTTTTTAGGTCACTCTTGAGCTTGGAAATGTAGAATCATAGAATTAACTAGGTTGGAAAAGACCTTTGAGATTACTAAACACTAAGGTGAAAAAGTTGTATTTATGATATGAGTCCAGAGTAGGCCACAAAGATGCTGAGAGGGCTGGAGCACCTCTCTTACACGACGAGCTGCAAGAGTTGGGGCTCTGCAGCCTGGAGAAGAGAAGGCTTCCAGGAGACCTTGTAGTGGCCTTCCAATATCTGAAGGGGGCCTACAGGAGGGCTGGGGAGGGACTATTGACAAGGTCTTGTAATGACAGGACAAGGGGTAATGGGTTTAAACTGGCAGAGGGGAGATTTAAACTGGATGTTAGGAAGAAGTTCTTTACAGTGAGGGTGGTGAGACTCTGGCACAGATTGCCCAGAGAGGTTGTGGCTGCTCCCTCCCTGGAGGTGTTCAGGGCCAGGTTGGATGAGACCTTGAGTGACCTGTTCTCGTGGGAGGTGTCCCTACCTGTGACGAGGGTTTGGAGCTGGGTGATCTTTGAGGTCCCTTCCAACCTAAACCATTCTATGATTTGAAGAGGTTAGATATGTTTGGACTTCCAAGTTTCCTTGCAGGAACCAGAATGGTAACTGCACTGGTGTGTGGCAGTGGTACCAGTGTCAGGGTTGTGTTTTCCAGATCTGTGCCAGGCCTTTCACCGTATTCCGCTGGTGTCCTGGGGTCCGCATGCGCTTCAAGAAGACAGAAGTGTGCCAGACCTGCAGCAAGCTGAAGAATGTCTGTCAGACCTGTCTGCTTGACCTGGAGTATGGTGTGTACCAAACGATGGGAATTAAGTAAAGAAGCTGATCTACTTGCCTCTGCAGTGGAAGTTGGTTGAACGTCTTTACCTATGTGGATGTGCTTGGCATGGTTGTCTCTGGACTTTTAGAAGAAGAGGTCTAGATGGTCACACCTCTCCTGAGGTTCAGGACAGTGTGGTGTAGCAGAGCAGTAGAGGAGCTAACTTTGGCTAATGCAGTAACCGTTTCTGCTCTTCCAGCTTGTGTTTCATGCAGATTTGTTAGGTTTTTGTCTCCTTTTTGATTCATTTCAGGTTTGCCTATTCAAGTCCGGGATGCAGGGCTCTCTCTTAAGGATGAGATGCCTAAGTCTGATGTCAATAAAGAATACTACACCCAGAACATGGAACGAGAGGTGAGAACAGTCATGTTGTCCATGTGTGGCTATGGAGTAGGGAAGGATGACCTAGCTTATCTTAAGAGCAAGAAGGCCAATGCCATTCTGGGGTGTGTCAGAAGGGCTGTGGTTAGTAGGTCAAGAGAGATTCACCTCCCCCTCTACTTTGCCCTGGTGAGGCTGTATCTGGAATATTGTGTCCATTTCTGCACCTCTCAGTTCAAGAAGGACCTCAGGCAACTGTTTGAAAGAATCCAGCACAGAGCCACAAAGATGTTGAAGGGAGTGGAATGTCTTCCTTAAGAGGCTGAGGGACCGGCACTCTTTAGCTTGGAGGAGACTGAGAGGTGACTTCATTCATGTTTGTAAATACGTATAGAGTGAGTGCCAAGAGGCTGGGCCAAGCTCTGCTTGGTGATGCCCAGTAACAGGACAAGGGGCAGTGGTGGAGATTGAGGCATAGGAAGTTTCATGGAAACATGAGGAAAATTTCTTTCCCTGTGAGGGTGACAGAACCCTGGAACAGGCTGCCCAGGGGGGTTGTGGAGTCTCTTTCTCTGGAGATATTCAAAACCCTCCTGGATGTGTTCCTGTGTGATCTGGTATAGGTGACCCTGCTCTGGCAGGGGGTTGGACTGGATGAGCTTTTGAGGTCCCTTCCAGCCGTTAACATTCTGTGATTCTGTGTAAAATATTTTGCTAGCTTTGGTTCCGTGCACTAGTTTACAGTGGTGATGGTTACATTATTATTTATGTTTAAAATGCTGCTTAGATATCCAACTCTGATGGCACCAGACCAGTTGGGGCACTAGGAAAAGCTACTTCTACCAGTGACATGCTGCTGAAGCTGGCTCGGACCACTCCTTACTATAAACGTAACCGTCCTCACATCTGTTCCTTCTGGGTGAAAGGAGAGTGCAAGAGAGGAGAAGAGTGTCCCTACAGGTACAGACAGAGCTTAGTTCATCTGCTCACCACGCTCAGAGACATCTTCCCTTGGGGTTTGAAGGGCAGGAAATGCTGCAGTGTACCAGGGTCACAACCCTGTGACCGAGGTCGATGTGGCAGTGCTGGTGAATGTATCTTTGTTGGAGCAAATTCTTCTGGGATGGATCCACTGCGTGGTCTTGGAGTGTTTTGCTGAAGCAGTGGCTGCAGCTCTTCTCTTGCATAGTTCATTTTTACCCTTTGTGGTGTCAGTTCTCTCAGTCAGAGATCTTTTGTGTTTGAACAAGAGGCCTTTGAAATCCAGCTCTTGTAATTTGTAGTGCTGAGTGCTGAGCTGTCAGAAGTGCCATTCATTCAGAACGTGAGGCAGTCCTGGCTGCTATTTAAGTTCTCCAGGCTTTTTGTCCCATTTTGGCATGTTTGTGTGAGCAGGATTAAGCACATAAGTGGCCAGAGGCAGCAGATAGTGTCACTTAACCTTGTGCAGTTGTGACTAATGGCACAAAACACTTTGTTTGCTGAACTTTAGACACGAGAAACCTACGGACCCTGATGATCCTCTGGCTGATCAGAACATCAAAGATCGTTACTATGGCATTAATGATCCTGTGGCTGATAAGCTTCTGAAAAGAGCATCAACCATGCCTCGCCTAGACCCCCCTGATGACAAGACTATCACCACACTCTATGTTGGAGGGCTTGGGGATACTATCACTGAGTCAGATCTCAGGTGGGTTGGTGAATTTATGTTGCCTTTGACACTGTGATGGCTGCTCATCTTCAAGTGAGGAAATCTCTCTTGCAAGGAAAAAAAAAGCAAATCTGTTTTTTTGGTTTTCTTAATGGGGAACAGGTTGGTGGGCAAGTGCAGAGGAGTGCCAGCTTGTTAGAGAACAAATAAACAAGCACATTTCAAAGGCTTTGATTAAAATGCTTCTTTTTAAAGTTGAGTCATCTTCCTGAGCTGTTCAGGATACTGTTAGGGCCATGAAAATGATCAGGGGGTTGGAACACCTCTGCTACCAAGACAGAGGACAAGCTGAAGGAGTTGGGTTGTTCAGTCTGGAAAAGAGGAGGCTCCAGGGAGGCTTAATAGCAATCTTCCAGTACCCAAAGGGGGCCTACAAGAATGCTGCAGAGGGACTGTTTACAAAGACCTGCAATGATGGGATGAGGGGCAATGGCTTCAAACTACAGAAGAGCAGATTTAGATTGGATGTTAGAAACAAGTTCTTTACCAGGAGGGTGGTGGAACATTGAAACAGATTGCTCAGGGAGGTGTTTGAGGCCCCATCCCTAGAGATGTTCACCGTGAGGCTTGACAGGGCTCTGGGCAACCTGATCTAGCTGAGGGTGCCCCTGCTTACTGCAGAGGGGGTTGGACCGGATGACCTTTGGAGGTCACTTCCAATCCAGACAATCCTATGATTCTTGCAAGAAAGTGTTGTAGGTTCTCTCCATCTCAGTGCTGCAGAATTTTGATTGCTCCATGACAGCACAGAGGGCAAGAGGCTTGACTGGGAATGGTCAGTCTGAGCCGACGATGGAGCAAACAAAGCACGCAAGCATCTTTGTTCCAGTGCATGATGAGATCCTTCGCTGCTGTGCACCCTGTGCCTAGGAGTGAGGTTTCATTGTAATGTTTTTTCCTCCTGCCCAGAAATCACTTCTACCAGTTTGGGGAGATCCGGACGATCACGGTGGTGCAGAGGCAGCAGTGTGCCTTCATCCAGTTCGCCACGCGGCAGGCGGCGGAGGTGGCTGCCGAGAAATCCTTCAACAAGCTCATCGTCAACGGCCGCAGGCTCAATGTCAAATGGGGAAGGTGAGAGCAGGAAGAGGAAGCCTTGAGGCCACTGCCCTGAGGTTCTCCACTCAGTTCATAGAATCATAGA
>WBNM01037258.1:0-22500 GCA_013399055.1 Ramphastos sulfuratus
ACCCCCAAGGCCTTCTCCTCAGTGCTGTTAGAACTAACAAGTTAGTTAATGAACAAGTTAAAACTAACAAGTAAAAGATGATCTTCTGCTTTCTAGAAGTCTGTGTTAGCAGAGTTCATCTGGAGGATCACACACTGGTGCAGATGACATTCCTGGAGGTGGATTTTTCTTGATGTTTTCTGCTAATTTCACATTATTTTTGGCATCAGATGTCAGCAGGGATGTCCTCCTATGACAGAACAGATCTATTTTAGCACTGTGTTGGTGTTGATCTCTCAGTGGGTTTCTTGTGATGCTTCAGTCAAATCTTTCACCCAAGTGTCAGGAATATTCTTTACGTATTGCAGTAGTGTTAACTTCAATTAAAGTGATAGGGACTGGGATAAATAAGTGAGCCATGGATATCTGGAGCTCTGTGGGTAGGCAGACAGGCCAAGAGCAGTTCGAAAAAAGAGTTAATATTTTATCACAGAATCACAAAAGGTTAGGGGCTGGAAGGGACCTTGATAGCTCATCCAATCCAACCCCCCCTGCCAGAGCAGGATCACCTAGAGTAGATCACACAAGAACACATCCAGGCAGGTCTTGAATATCTCCAGAGAGGGAGACTCCACTACTCCTCTGGACAGCCTGTGCTAGGGTTCTGTCACCCTCACACTGAAAAAAATTCCTCCTCATATTTCCATGGATCTTCCTCTGCCTCAGCCTTCACCCATTGCCCCTTGTGCTGTCACTGGGCTGAGCCTGGCTCCAGCCTCTTGGCGCTCGCTCTGCACATCTTTATAAACACGAAGAGGTCACCTCTCAGGCTTCTTCTCTCCAAGTTCCATGCCCCAGCTCCCTCAGGCTCTCCTCGTAACAGAGATGTTCCACTGCCTTCATCATCTTTGTGGCTCTGTGGTAGACTCTCTCAAGCAGTTCTATGTCCTTCTTGAACTGGGGGGCCCAGAACTGGACACAGTACTCCAGATGTAGCCTCACATGGAGTGATCAGTAGTGATCATTAGACAGTTAAGGGTTGCAGTTTTGTATTCTATCCAAACTAAAGATCACTGCCAACATTCTGTTCTGAGCTTCTACCCTGAAAAGCCTTTTCTGATAGGACAAAAGGGAACCTTTTGCTTATGTCCTCCTAATAATAATTGTAAGGCCAAATAACTAAAACAAATTTACACTTTTGTAAGCTCCCTGTGGGAGCATGGCTGATGTGGTGGCTGTTGTGGTATCCCACACAAATCAGCAGACTTTGGGGGTTTTCTCAGGACTCTGTGGTCAAGGGACTTTCACTGCCACCACCTCATGATGCTCAAAATTCTACACCTTGCCTGGAAACTGCTGTTGGACACAGTCATGGGGGAAAGGCAGAAGCTAAGGCAGTGTGCAGACACCAATGTTTTAGTGAACAGCTTTGTCAGTGGGCACAGTTTAGATGTGGTACAACCAAGCAATGTCAACCTTTATATTAGAAGCCTGTCAAGTTAAAACTAAAACTTTCTCTGAAGGTTTCACTGAAGGCAGCTGAGTAAAAGGCTTTTGAGTTGTGCTAGGGAAGATGCTCTAACATGTTNTACAACTACCTGAAAGGAGATTGTAGAGAGGTAGGTGCTGGTCTCTTCTTACAAGTAACTAAGCTGTGCCAGGGGAGGTTTAGGCTGGCCATTAGGAAAAGTTTTTTCACAAGTAGGGTTGTGAGGCACTGGAGCAGGCTGCCCAGGGAAGTGCTGGAGTCGCCATCCTTGCATGTGTTTAAAAGCCATCTGGATCTGGTGCTTGGGGCATGGTATAGTGACAGATGTGGCGGAGTGGGTGAAATGGCTGCACTTGGTGATCCCGGAGGGGCTTTCCAGCCTGGGTGATTCTATGAGTGCCACACACTTACCCATGGCTCTGCCGACAGGCACTCACCTTTGTGCTTGACTTCTGGATGCCAGAGTGAGGTATGTCCCTCTAGCCCCAGAGTGCCTCTGAGTGACACCCACGTCCCACGCTGAGCCAGCCTACCCTTGTCCTTACCCACCCCCCAGTTTCTGCAGGCAGTAGAGAGCTGCATGACTCACTGCCCTTAGCAGAGTAATTGGAGAACTTTCAGTCTCCTTGCAACATGTCCAGAGTCACTGTGACACAAAAGATAGTGGGGGGGGGAGGCAGTGGGAAGGAGGAACAACAAAACACTTTGGCCTAATAATTTCTTCTAATCCCTCAGAGGCACTGATTGTGGGGATAGTCTCCATGGCATTGATGACCAAAAGTGCATGAAATATTTGTTGGGAAGTAATAGTTCCTGCTGGAGTTCACTTCCAGTGTTAAAAAACCTGTCCACTTAGAAACAAGCAACAACCATTACAGCCTCTGGGACTGGCCCTGCTGTAAAATCAATATTTGAAGGTAATCACTTTATATCTGATGCATGAGCCTGGGTGATTTTACTGGCTGCCTCTTAATATGGACCACTGCCTAATTGTCATTCCAGAAGAGGATCCAGATGTCCCTTACTCTCTCCCTCCAGCCCACTGTGGCTTTCATTACCAGAAAAGAAAAAAAAAATTCCTAAAAGGTGATATCATTTACTGTTAGAGGCTGAGCAGGACAAAAGCCATCCCTGCTCCTCCTCCCACCTTTAGGCTAGAGAGCAGATCTTAAAATTAACACCCCAGCAGCAGAGCTGCAAGTGGTTTCACCTCCCGGCCCACAGGCAGTCCTGCTTGAGTACCCTTGGAGTCCTTCAAGCCCCTGTCTGTTGCTGTAAGATCTGTTCTCCTTCCTCCACATGCCGTAGCGGCAGTGCAGGAGTTGTTTGCAGCCTGTTTGCTCAGGAGAGGTACGAACGTGACCTTCACCTCCTGACTTCAGCAGTGATGTTCCAATGCCCACACAGAAGGGGCCCGTGGAGAGAAAGGAGGTTGGCACTCAGATTTTCTCAGGGTTCTCAGCAACTGGGGGCAGGTTGGGTTTTTACAGAAGATCCTTGGTCATTTAGAAACAAGTCAGAGTGCAAGGTCCTGCGTCGGGTCAACCCCAGGCACAAACCCAGGCTAGGTGCAGAGTGGGTTGAGAGTAGTGTTGTGACATTAATAATCTGTTATGAATTATGATTATTAATATTTGTATGAACATTAATTTTCATTATTAATATTAAAAAAATCAGGGAAATTCCCTGACATTCTTTGGATTTTTGGTCAACAGGAACTAGTTGCACAAAGGGTATTTAGGAACACAGAATTAAATGGTTTAAACACTCAGAACTCGAAAAAAAAATAGGAATGTGAAAACAGGAAAAATTCTAACAGTGTTACAGAGGCTTAGTATCAACCTGTAGCAGATGTAGTCATGACACTTTGGTCCCTAAGTTTCCCATACANGGGTCTGGAAAACAGGGCTGGGGAAGAGCAGCTGAGGGAGCTGGGGGTGTTTAGTCTGGAGAAAAGGAGGCTGAGGGCAGACCTCATTACTCTCTATAGCTCCCTGAGAGGAGGTGGAAACCAGGTTGGGGTTGGTCTCTTATCCCTAGTAACAAGTGATAAGATGAGAGATAATGGCCTCAAGTTGCCCCAGGGTAGGTTTAGGTTGGACATTAAAGTTCTTGACTGCAAGGATCCCTGTCAGCCACTGGCACAGGCTCCCCAGGGAGGTGATTGAATCCATGGAGGTGTTCCAAAGAGGCAGAGACGTGGTGCTGAGGGACATGGTATATCAGCAGACATGGTAGAAGAGATAGATCAGGGTTGAATGTGATGATCTTAAATGTCTTTCCCAACCAAAAGGAGCCTCTGATTTTGTAATTAGATTTTGTGAGAATTCCTCACCATGGCTTTTTGTCAGCTGTGGAATAGAAGTTGCTTAGTGTTTCTTTTTTTTTTTTTAAAAAAAAAAAAAGGAAAAAAAAATCCCTTAATTTAAAAACTTGTGGGACAAAAGAGGTCTCTTCAAGGGGGAGATGTGTTTCATGCAGAGTGCCGAGCTCACTGTATATTTAAAGTGGATCTGTACCTGGCTACTCTGAATCTTTGACCAGGTGCCAAGTGGTGCCTTGCCAGAGGTGTAGCCTTTCATTTATTTCTTCAGGCTCAGTAGCAGTTACTGCTAACATGTGTTTGGAGACTGTCACTTCTGATGGAATTTTTTTGCCTGGCCTGTTGCCAAGTACTGTTGGTATGTGTTTAAAATGCTTTAAAAATAAATCAAGCTTTTGTATTCCTGCAGCTGGAATTCCAGGCAGAGTGATAAAGTGGGATTCACTTGCCATCACTGGCTGTTTTTGTTGGTGTTGATGGTGTTCCTTTACTCTGGTTTTGTTTATGGAGAGGGAATTTGTTCATTTTGTTTTGCTGTTCAGTGGGCTAAAACGATATAATAACTAGGGATAAGTACTCAGGACAAATGTCTGTTATTTTAAAGGAACTTCAGAATCAGAATTCATTTCTTTTGCCCTCTGTCAGAAAATGCTTTAAATCACCCTTCCCTTAAGTAGTTTCTTTTCTCCATCAGACCTGGTATTTTATCTCATCTTTGCATATGAGCTTCTGGGTCTCCAGGAGTTTTGCCCCTTTCCTTTTTGAGACAGAGGGACCTACTGTAGTCCATCTGTTTCACGATGAGTTTCTATGTGGATTGCTGTGCACATCTAGAATCTCTTCCAGGCACTGGACACAGGGAATCATAGGTCTGGAAAGGTTCTTTCTGAGCACCGAGTCCAGCTGCTGGCAGGTACATGCAGCCTGTCTGGTAGCTGAAGGACACTCAGTAACACCTTTCTCTCCTCATGCTGTAAGGATTCCCATGAAAAAGGAGCAGAGCTGTAAAAAATTCAAGTCTCTCTGTCCTCAGGACATTGTAGCTGGGGAGAACCCCCTGTAAGTGGAATTAAGATGCCTGCCGGGAGCAGAGTGTCTGCAGCAGTCCCGAGATCCTCTGATCTCTGCAGGCTTTCCCCAGGGGACAAGATTTGCTCTTTGCTTTGTGGGCACCTGCTCCCCTGGGTTCTTCCTCCTATGGATGAAATACAAATCTCTCAGCCTGGTAAGGTGGCCAGCACAGGTTTGCCAGCACTTTGTACCAGCTGTTCAAAAGGAGTCGCTTTCTGCTTCGTGTACCTTACACCTGTGTGTGCAGAGGTGCTGAGCACCCGCAGGTACTAGGCTGCTTTGTTCATGCTTTGTAAAAGTCTGTCCTTTACCATCTGAAGCTGAGCCTTTAAAGCTGAAATTGCACCCCACTGCCCACTCACTGCCCCCCCCTCCAAAAAATCCCAAAAAACCAACCAGTGTCAGTTGTTTGGGAAGTAACAGGAGCAAAGAGGTGATACTGATAAGCAGGGCTAACTTTGGTGTCAGTTCTTTTTAAAGCAAACTGGTTGACACATGTTAGAATTTGGCCTTTCCTTTTGCTTGGCTTTCCTCAAGGAGGGAGATTGTGCTTTTGCTGCTGCTGATTCTGTGCAATGGTGGCTTGGCTGGTTTGTTTGTTTGGGTTTGGTTTTTTTTTTTTGTTTAATTGATGATTTTTCAAAGGATGTTCAAATTTCGAATATTTCACAGTTTTGCAACAGTATCATCCATCAGCTGTTTATAGAGTGTAACAATACTGAAGAAAACCAAACCTTAAACAATTACTGAAGGTTCACATCTACTGTGAATATGCAGTAGCAAATATTTACTGCTGCGTTTGCTTCCAAGGCTCATTGTGTATCTGGAAGCTTGATAGTAACAGTTCATATTTTCTTACCAAACTGATAATGTGTTATTAATTCAGATGAAAAAAGAGGTAGCTCTACCAGATTATTCTGTTTTGTCCCAGGTTTGAGATTTTATGAGAACCAGACCCCACATTCCTCTGCTGTTAGACAGTATTCTTTTCAGAGATGCTAACCTGTTAGTGATTAGCCCAGACCGATGTCTTGGATGCTTGTGGTATCAGAAAGCCCTTCCCTGAGGACTTCTGTGGTCCAAAGAGAATTTCCATGTTTGAGCTTGTAAAAGATGGTCTGAACCTGTGCATATTCCCAGCTAAGGGTCAAATCCCATGAGTCCATGGGAATTTTGTTCGAGTAAAGACTACAGGAGTTCACCCTTTGGGATTCGTTTGTTCCTTGTACAGATGTTTAAGTTGTTTAGAGTTATGTGGTCCTGGTGTTCAAAGAATTAGCTGCCTAACAGAGCTTTTGTTTGTAACCCTGGCTAATTGCACTGGCTCTGCTTATTGCTGTCCTTGCACTTAACTCATCCTGTATGGGAAATGAAGGGAAATTCAGGCCTCCAGTGAAGCAATGATCAGGCAAAGTAAATTGGCAAATATTGCAGGCTGTACATGGCCCAGAAGGTCACTTGACATTTATCTGGGGAAAAAAAGCCATCGTTTTTGTGAAACTACTACTGGTAGTAGCAGAAAGCAACTTGCCTGCTGTGTTTTGTGGTGGTTTGGGAGTAACCTGCCCCCCCCCACACACACAATGAAAATCCCCCAGACTAGACTCAGCTGGCTGGAAGTTAAGGACTGAAGCTCTATTTACAGCTTAGCACAATATACAAGCAGAGATATATACAACAGACAGGAATATTTATAGAAATATACAGAGATATACAAGTTAAAGGTAATACAGAAACACAATCCCCTTCCCAGAAATCAGAGTCCCCAGAAGGGGCTCCCAACCACCCTTCCACCTTCTTTCCACCCCTATACCTTACCCCAGGGTCTGCCTTATGTGCAAGGTGAGTTTGGAGGATCAGCAAGGGGGGTTAGAAGCAGAGTGGTGAGTGGGGTTACACAGCAGAAGGCAACAGACACAGCAGCTCCCAGAGAGACTCTCTGTGTTATCTCTGTTTGTGTCCTTGTTTTTATACACCTCAGCAAGCCTGTGAGTGAAGCAGACATCACCATTGTTTGCTTTTCACAGCCTATAATCGATTTCTTCTCATTAAAATATTCCAATTAGCCTCAAACCAGCACAGTTTGTACATTGGTTTATGCAAGATGCTGCTGGGTGATCCTGATTATTACCTCTGACTCTTCCATGGAGGTGTTCAATAACTGTGGATGTCACAACTTTGGATCTTGGTTTAGTGGTCGAGGCAGTGTTAGGTTGGTGGTTGGACTTGATGATCTTAGAGGTCTTTTGCAACCTTAGTGACTGATTCCATGAATGTGCTTCCTTCTGCAGCTCTTGATTTTGACTGATACTTAACACAATCAAGTTGAAGTCATTAGCTGGACGACCAGGATGAGACCTTGAGCAACCTGGGCTGGTGGGAGGTGACCCTGCCCATGACAGGGGGTTGGAACTGGATGAGCTTTAGGGTCCCTTCCAACCCAACCCATTCTATGAATCCATGACCTGTTTACTCTCTGTGTGCAGTCAGACATGCAACACATCAGGCTTTGCAGACAGGTTTCATCTTAGCTGCTGTTCTCCCCCAGTGCTGTTTTCTCCTCTAGGTGAACACAGGCCGTTCAGTACAAATTCACAACCTGGAAAGCTATTGATGTGCTCCCTCTGACCTCTACTTCTGACACCTGTATTGTCAGGTTCTTCCATAAATCTTTCATTCAAGGAAATCCTAAAATGTTTATAGAATCATTGAATTGTTTCAATTGGAAAAGCCCTCTAGGATCATCCAGTCTAACCATCAGATGTCCCACAGTGCCATGCCCACACAGTTCTTGAACACCTCCAGGGATGAGGACTGCACCACCTCACTGGGCAGCCTGTTCCAATCCCTGAGCCCTCTTGCAGGAAAGACTTTTTTCCTCATCTCCAACCTAACTCTCCCCTGGCACAATTTCAGGCCATTTCCTCTCCTATCACTTGAAACTAAGGAGAAGAGTCCAACACCCACCTGGCTCCAACCTCCTTTCAGGGAGCTGCAGAGAGCAATGAGGTCTCCCTTCAGCCTTCTCTTCCCCAGACTAAACACCCCCAGGTCCCTCAGCTGCTCCTCCCCAGTCCTGTTCCCCAGCTTTGTTGTCCTGGTCACACTGCTGGCTCGTCTTCAGCTTCTGTCAAGCAGCACCCCCAGGTCCTTTTCCCTCAGGCAGCTTCCCAGGCACTCTGCCCCAAGCCTGCAGTGTTCAAGGGGTTGGTGTGACCCAAGTGCAGGACACATCACTTGGCTTTGTTAAACCTCATACAATAGATTTGATATTTTAATTTCAATATTTGTATTACAAACTCTGTTTTGTGCTCTGAACTCTGTGTCTAGTTGAGTACTTCCAGTCTGAAGTCTGACTTTGCCACAAGCATCACCTTTGAAAGGGGGGAGACTAGCATGTGGTAGAAAGTCAAACGAAGCCCAACTGGCTTTATTTAGTATTCTTGGAGATCTTGGTAGCAAGAAACAAGTGATCTTCTTCCTCACCCTGTCTGGAATATTCAAACTCTTTCTGAGCCAGACCCTTGCAGCTTGCAAGTGAAAAGACCAAAAATTTGTGAGGAGAGGCATTAAAAATACATAGAAAAATGACAGGACGAGGGGCACTGGGTGCCAAATGGAGCAAAGGAGGTGCCACGGGAACAGAAGGGGAAACTTTGTCACTGTGCTGGAGCCTGGAGCAGGCTGCCCAGAGAGGTTGTGGAGTCTCCTTCTGTGTAGACATTCAAATTCTCCTGGATGTGTTCATGTGAGACCTGCCTTGGGTGACCCTGCTCTGGATGCTTTCTGGAGGTCCCTTCCATGCTGTGACTCTGTGATAAGCTTAAGTCTCTTTTCCCCACTCACTCCCCACATTTTCCTAGGGATGAAACCACTCAATTCTAGCAGCTGGTTCTCTCCTTCCCTGGGAACTGCTGATAATTACTACAACCCCCCAAAAAGCTTCAGTGCCCTGCAGGTCATCTCCGCTAGCCAGGCAGAGCAGAGGACACAGCAGCGCTGATGCCATTGGCTTCTGGGGAGGCTGAAAGCAGACAGAAGCTGCCTTTCTAAATCAGGCACTGCGTGCTTTTACTTATTGATTTTCAGAGCACTTATTATCATAGCAGAGCATTGTAATGAACATAGCTGAAGCCTGAGCATTTGTTGAAACATGTCTGAGGCACTTCTATATGTTGCTGGAGGGATGAATTAATTTACATCATGTTTTACTTTTTAAATAAAACAATTTATTATAGAAATCAAAATGTCAAATCTAAAGGCTCTTATCTGGGAGCTCTCATAAATTACTTTCCTTGAAGCTTTTTTGGAGCAGGACCCTTCACATCTTCCTCCCTCAAGCCTAAATTACACAAACAATAAGTAACAAGTTCTTGTAAGCGTAATGGTAATTAACCACGACAAAAAAGCCTCCTTGTTTTGGGTTCAGTTGATTTTCCCTTTAGATAAAAGTGTTTCTTTGCCTTGAATTTGTAGGTTTTCAGCAGTCCCAAGTTTTCTGGTGTTTTTCAGCCTTTCACCCTTCCTTTTTTAAGTGGTTGCTTACCTGTGGGTGTCTTGAGGTGAGTGTCTCCCAGGTGTGATTTAGCCTCCTGTCTTCTCACAGCTTCTTGGCAGCAGCAGAGTGGCTGATTTCTGTTTACATCCTGGTGAGGTTCTGGTGATGAGCCGTTAAATAAAATGATCTGTCCCCAGGCCAACCAGCTGGTTCATTGCCAAACAGTAATCCAGCACAATTAAGTATCAAAGATTGGAATATTCAATTATTGCAAGAGATCTCGCTGCAGCCACCTGAAAAAGCAGAGAGCTCAGGAGGAGGAGAGTGCTCAGGACATTTATTTGCACTGGGGTGCACTAATTTCATTGGGCTTTGTTTGCACATATGGGCTTTGCATAGCCACACATTCAAAACCAGCACTGAAATCTGCAATTTCAGCTTTATTTTCCTTTCAAAGCTGAGGGTTGAGAGATGGAGAAGAGGAAAGAATTGACTTGGTTTCCAAAGCTACTCGTGCTGTTCTTGCCTGCCTTATGACGAACTAAGAGCTGGTGCTCTCTACATAAAGATGTTGTGCCAGCTGCTGCTGTTGTACTCATGCACACATTTAAGCAGCCTGGGGGTGCCAGCGAAGCTAGGAACTTGTCATATTGTTTAGCAAGGAGATTTTATTGTTTACTTCATCATTCAGGGCCAGGAATGCCAATTTTGTGTTCCATTACTGGTCTCAAATTTATTTTCCATAGCCTTGCAAGTAATGATTTTTCATTTGTCCAAGACCACTGAACTCTGGCAGGTAGAATTGTACCAGGGTATGCCTTGTCTAGCCGTATGGACAGCAGTGTTGTGAGCCACTCCAAATCTAAAGCAACATCTTGTAAAGCTCTGTGAAGAAAGGAAAAGGCCAAACACGTTAGGTATTTGAATATTTTTCAGCCAGCCACAGCTAATCAGGTAGAAAATCACCTCTAATGTACACAAAGGAGTGTTTTAAATCCTATCCATGTAGAATAACTCAGGGAAACCTTGTCTTTTGTTACTTCAAGCTAGACTGGCTTTGTAGGTGCTTCAAAGTGTTTGTGGGTGAAAGGGAGGAAAGAATTTGGTCTATTTCTGTCCTTCAGGAACTTAAAAATTGTAGAACCCCATAAAATCATGAGTCTATGTTTCTGACATCTGAGAAAGTCAGAGAATATAATGATGTAAAAAAAAAAACAGTATTGGCACAGCCCCCTGGAGATATCAATAACAGGCAGGTTTTGCTGATGGAGAAACTGAGTCCCAGGGCTGTCAGATTGTTTGTTCTGTTCTACAGCTCAGTCACAGCTGAAAACATGATATCAGGTATTACAGGTTATGTTTTCCAGGCGTAGCTCCTCTCTAAAACTCACTAAATGATAGTTTTGGGAAATATGAAAATATCTGGGATAGGAAGAATCACAAAATGGCTCAGGTTGGAAGGGACCTCAGAGCTCATCTCCTCCAACCTCCCTGCCGTGGGCAGGGACACCTCTCAACTACACTCAGATGCTCAAGGCCTCATTAAACCTGGCCTTGAATACCCCCAGGGAGGGGGCAGCCACAACCTTCCTGGGCAGTGTGTTCCAGAGTCTCACCACCCTGCTACTGAAGGACTGCTTCCTCAGCTCCAGTCCAAATCCTACTTTCCCTCAACTTCAAACCATTCCCCCTTGGCCTGTCTCTAGACACCCTCATGAGAAATCCCTCTGCAGCCTTCCTGCAGGATCCCTTCAGGCACTGGAAGGCAGCTCTGAGGTCCCCCTGGAGCCTTCTCCTCTCCAGGCTGCACACCCCCAGCTCCCTCAGCCTGTCCTCACAGCAGAGCTGCTCCAGCCCTGGGATCATCCTTGGGGCTGGTCAAAGATCTGTGGATAGCAGATTTCTCACAGGGCAAAAGTGAAAAAAGGAAATACTCAGGAAAATTAAAGCTCTTTTAAGATTTGGAGAAGTTAAAAGTAATGCAAAAGCAGAAGGAGTTAATACTTGGCAAAGAAGTCATGGGAAATAAGAGCAGCATTTCACATATATGGGAGAAGAAAGGAAATCATGGATTGAAAAAAAGAACCTCACTAATAAATGAAGGTGACTAATAAATGAGGGTGACAAAATGAAAGCTACTTCTGAACTGATGCACAGAGCTACTTCCAAAATCAGTCTTTGAAAAGAAAAATAAAAGGAGTAAGGACATAATAGATGAAGTAATTAAGACCTGTGCAAAATAGCTGTTGATAAAAAAAAAAAATAGAAAAAAAGGCTAAGGCAATACTTAGAAAAAATGGAATAACCATAAATCAGCAGGTCTGGGTGATAAGCATGGTGTGGTCTTAAGAGACATAGATAATGAATTTACATAATCGCTGGCAATTATGATTGAACAGTAAAGTACAATGGAGGCCTGGGCAAAGCCAGGCTAATGCTGTTATCTAAAGATCTTTAATAAAAGAAAAGGGAGAAAAGAGTAACTCTGGTAATTGCCATAGGGCTGCCTGTTGTTGTTTGTAGAGCCTGCTGGTGTAACAGCTACAAGAAACCATCCTCAGCCCAGAGCAGTTTAACTTGTGGCTTCCTCTGTCTTAGGTGAGGGGGAGCTAAACGTGCAGTGGTGCTAAGAGTGAGCATAGTCTGAGTGCAGGGGTCTTTGGGTTTGCTCTCTCTGTCTTCATGACTGCATAGAGATTTGTGGCCTGTTTGAAGGAGAAGCCATGATTAAGGAATAAGATAAGGAATATTACTGCCTGATGCCGAAGGTTTCACTCCATACTTTCTCTTGTCTCCACTCGCCAAGCCCAAAGGCATTTCCAGGAGGCCAAGAATACCCAGGCAGGTGCTGCTTGCCTCTTCCCTCTTTCCTGGCCCCTCTAACTGCCTGATGTGGAGATGAGTAAGATGAAGCTGTGCTTGAAAGAGCACTTGACCATAGTTTGCTCCTGAACCACACAGACACTCACACAAGGGAGGGAAAGAAAAGTGAGCGTGCAGATAAAGCAACATAAGCGATCTTCTGGGCTTGCTTTCCCACAGGCTTCAGGGGCGGCAAGTCTCTGGCTCTCCCTTTTGCTTTTTCCAGGACCTGGTCTCAAAAGGGTGCACCCAGGAACTTCTAAAGGTTTGAGAAGAGGGAGGGATCCTAACACCTTATGGAACTCCCTCCACTATTCCCGGCTCTTCTCTGGGAAGAATGAAGGAGAATGTGAAGGAGATGTGGAGGTGAAACGTGGAGGTCTGAGTGAACCTTCAGCCACTTCCTGAGGAAGCACAGGAATGCAGTTTCCAGAGAATGTGACATAATGAGGGTAATAAATTAATTTAAGTGCAGAAAAGCAGGCAAAAATATTTGGAAGCTGTGATTTAATACAAAAATAATAGGGAGGAAGTAACTTCAGAGGGCTCTGTTGAAATGAAAAGATAGATAAAGAATTATGCGGGAGGTTTAGGGCAGCTGAGATGTACTGCGATGTGCCCATACTGCCAGGGGAATTTTCCAGCTGGTTGCAGTGCAGGTTGCTCTTTTGGGGATGGAGTAAGGAAGGTGTCCAGAGGTGTTTTGCAGATGGGAGTGAAAGCCTTAATTTGTTGCTCCTGTGATTAAGGAAGGGGAGGTAAACAGACCATTCATTACAGCTGCAGGTCGCTCTGAAATGGGGAGGTGTTGCCAACAGCAGCGAGGACAGAGTGTGAAGATATGAAAAGAAGTGAGGACAGGCTGGAAATATGGACAGGAAATCACAAAATGGGATTCAGCCTGGCAGATGGAATCCGATACATCTGCTGAAATAATAATGCAAAATGCAGATATGCGGCAGGAGAGAGGTGCTGGGAGAGAGCTGACGTTCAGCCAAGGCCTGGGGATGAGAGTGGGCAGCAAAATGGGTAGGAGTCTGCAACGTGACCCGACCAGCTGCCTCCCCCCGCCCCCAACAGTTCTGCTCTTGCTTGCATCAGGTTATAGGGTGGAGAAGGCCAGAGCCCTTTTCCAGCCTGTGATAAGCTGTGATACTGCACACGGCTTTGGGCATGTCATACAACAATGAGAGGCAGGAATAGGTGGATGAATGGGAAGCTCTCTGGTGGTGAATGAGACTGGACAATGAATTTTGGAGCATCTAATAGGCAGCGGTACTGCATGGCTGGATGGCTGCTGCTGTCTCTTTCACCTTTAATTCTCATGTTTCCGTATGAGGCAAGTAAAGTGAGAGAGCAGAGGTTGTTTAACCAAGTGTCTTTGCACATCAGACAGCTTCCTTTCAGTTTTTTCCAGGTCAGGTATTTTGACAACCGTGGCTTCTTGGCACCAAACTCCCCTAGCCCAAGTGGTTCACTTCATTGTGAGGTGATCTGTGGTTGGACTCTGAGATTAGGATACAAAGGAAGACTTGTCCAAAGAAAAGGCTGTTTTAAATCACACTTATCCTTACCTGTACGTTCAGATTTTAGACATTTGCAGTTTGGGTGTTTTTCAGCCAGTTATAATTCACATTTATATAGAACAAGAGGAAATGGCCCCAAGGTGCACCAGGGGAGATTTAGGTTTAATATGAGAAGAAACTTTATCCATGAAAGGGTTCTCAACCACTGGCACAGGCTGCCCAGGGAGGTGGTGGAATCCCCATTGCTGGAGGTGTTTCCAAGAGGCAGAGATGCAGCGCTGAGGGCTAATATTTTAGCCCCAGCCTTGACAAAGTTAGAGAATGGTTGGACTGGATGAGCTTAAAGGTGTTTCCCAACCAAAGCAGATCTATTGTTCTGTGAAGCAGTAGTTGTTTGTTTTCTTTAACACAGAAATAAATATCAATGCATATTTATTATTTATTAAACACAAACAAATAAAATAAACAAATTGCTAAGCCCAGAGTGAAAAGCAGAAGTTGAAAGGAATGCTCAGAAAAGCTGTACAAGCTCCTGGTTCTTAGCAGAGGTCCATTTGTGTTGATCAATTTGCAGATCTCGAGTCTCCACCTCCTCTGTTGAATACGCATCTTAATACCTTGTTAAAGCAGCTTGTTAAGGCAGCTTTTGATTTGCTGTGTTGATGGCAAGCTTTCCAGTTTTTAAAGCATATGTGCTGGAGCACACACTCAGCATTTAAGATCAGAACTGGGCTATTAAAGTTTCCCATTTCTCATTACAACTGCAAAGGGCTGGAGTTGCACATTTAGCTGGAGAATAAAACATGTAAGCCTCTTAGAGGGCTTTTTGACACTGCCAGCCTGCAAGGTCTCTTTTTATCAGTGTATTTATTTCTGTGTGTACTTATTTAAACAGACAGATGGATTTGAGAGATATTGTTCAACTGCAGAAGGGAAATAATACAAGTGAGTTGGAATTCTGCAGAGTCCTTACTAGAGGAGAGAGAAAACAGCTCCAAGTTCTGAGCTGCCTGTTCCCAGTGCTGTCCCTGCAGGTGCCATAACTCACACCGGTGGTAGGTGCAGCCTGGAAAACGTAAAGGTGAGAGAGGCCACGGCCCTGTGGTTTTGTCCTCCCAGGCTGCCACTTCAAGAGCACTTCAGCAGCAAGTGGCAGATACACACTGACCAAGATGGTGGCAATGGGATTGTATGTGTGGAAAGAAGGGATTCAGACGTGTGGACATCTGTGTATCTGCATCTAGATTGATCCTATTGGCACAAGGACATAGGCTGCATTGCTTTTGGTGTCAGAGGAGCTCAACTAAAGAGGAAAAGGGAAAACAGCAGCAAACATTGATGCAGTTCCACAGTGCTTTGGCAACTCTCTCTCCTGTGAGAAAAGACTGAGAGACTTGGGGCTGGTTAGTCAAGAGAGGAAAAGGCTGAGATGGGAATTTACCGATGTCTATAGATACCTGGGGGATGGGTATCAAGATCACAGAATCACAGAGTGTTAGGGGTTGGAAGGAACCTTGAAAGCTCATCCAGTCCAACCCCCCCTGCCAGAGCAGGATCACCCAGAGCAGATCACACAGGAACACATCCAGGCAGGTCTTAAACATCTCCAGAAAGGGAGACTCCACAATCCCCCTGGGCAGCCTGTTCCAGGGTTCTGTCATCCTCACAGGGAAAAAAATTTCTCCTCATGTTTCCATGAAACTTCCTGTGCCTCAGCTTCCACCATTACTCCTTGTCCTGTCATTGGGCATCACCCAGCAGAGCCTGGCTCCAGCCTCCTGGCACTCACCTTTACATCTTTATCAACATGAATGAGGTCACCTCTCAGGCTCCTCCTCTCCAAGCTCCAAGCCCCAGCTCCCTCAGGCTGTTCTTGTAAGGAAGATGTTCCACTGCCTTCATCATCTTCATGGCTCTGTGCTGGACTTTCTTTAGCAGTTCCCTGAGATCCTTCTTGAAGTGAGAGGCCCAAAACTGGACACAATACTCCAGATGTGGCCTCACCAGGGCAGAGTAGAGGGGCAGGAGAACCTCTCTTGCCCTACTAACCACAGCCCTTCTAATCCACCCCAGGATGGCATTGGCCTTCCTGGCCACCAGAGCACATTGCTGGCTCATGGTCAACCTCCCTTCCACTAGGACCTCCAGGTCCTTTCCTCCTTCACTGCCTTCCAACAGTTCATTCCCCAGCCTTGATCTCTGGGGTTGTTCTTTCCCAGGTACCAGACTCTCTCCTTGCCCTTGTTGAATTTGATTAAATTTCTTCCTGCCCAGCCCTCCAGCCTATCTAAGTCTTGCTGAATGGCAGCACAGCCTTCTGGTGTGGCAGCCACTCCACTCAGCTTGGTGTCATCAGCAAACTTGCTGACAGTGCCCTCTGTGCCCTCATCTAGGTCATTGATGAATACATTGAACAGAGCTGGTCCCTGACCCCTGTGAGACTCCACTAGCTACAAGCCTCCAACTGGACTCTATCCCACTGACCACAACTCTCTGACTTCTTCCCTTCAACCAGTTCCCATCCACCTCACTACCTCATCAACCAGACCACACTGCCTCAGGTTAGCCAGAAGGATGCTGTGACAGATGGTGTCAAAGGCTTTACTGAAATCAAGATAAACCACATCCACTGCTCTACCATCTTCTGTCCACCTGGTTATGTCCTCACCAAAGGCTATCAGGTTGGTCAAACATGTCTGCCTCTTGGTAAAACCATTGACAACCTAATGACATCTTGTCCTTGACATGCCTAAGGACAGCACCAAGGATAAGCTGCTCCATGACCTTTCCAGGGATAGAGATGATGCTGACTGGTCTGGAGTTGCCTGGGTCCTCCTGCTTATCTTTTGTGAAGACTGCAGTGATGTTTGCCCTCCTCCAGTTCCCCACCAGCTCTCCTGTGCTCCATGACTTATTGAAGATGGTGGAGAGTGGTCTGGCAATGCCCTGTGTCAGCTCGCTCAGCATCCATGGGTGCATCCCATCAGGACCCACGGACTTATAGATGTCCAGATTACTGTTCCTTAAAGATGAAGGTGCCAGGCTCTTTTAAGTGGTGCCCAGTAACAGGACAAGGATCAGCAGGGTTAAGCTGGAACCGAGGAGGTTCCACTTCAACATGAGAAGAAAGTTCCTTACTGCGAGGGTGATAGAGCCCTGAAGCAGGCTGCCCAGAGAGGTTATGGAGTCTCCTTCTCTGGGGACTTTCATAACCCTCCTGCACATGATCCTGTGCCATCTGACCTAGGTGACCCTGCTTTAGCAGGGGGGTGGGACTCACTGATCTTTAGAGCTTCCTTCCAACCCCTACCATTCTGTGATAACCAACCCAGTGCGTGGTGTAGAAGATGTTTCAACATAGTTTTGCAGCCTCTCTGCAGCACCGGTTTTCCATCTCCTCTAACATACACAGCTGATGGAATTTGGAGGGGATTGTTACTTTGGGTGTTGGGTTTAGGAAGCAGAGGCAGCAGACAGAAGCATTACACATAGCAGCAAAGTGGTTTCTCTAGTAGCAGATTGCCTCTGTTGCAGGCATCTGAACTTCCCAGAACTCGTTGGGGTTCTTGGTCGTGTTCCTAGCTGCTTAATAGTTTCTATCTCACTCCTGCCATTTTGTGTGATGCACAGTAAATGGATGAGAAATTAAGTAAATACCCAAGGGAGGATCAAAATAATTTATACTATGCCACAGACATCTAAAGTCTTTCTGTCTCTGAGCAGCCACTTGCTGAGCTGAGTAGCTCAAAATGGGAAAGTATACTCCATAAATCAGAAATCCAAGTCAGGGTTTCTAAAAAAACCCAAAATCCCAACATTATTTTGGCAAAGTTTTTATTAAAAACAGCACAAATGATGTAGTTTCACATTGGCCCTCTGCAGGCTTCAAGGTATTTGAGGATCTTGATAAAACAAACTTCACTGAAATGAACAAGCAGTGTATTCAGAGAGAGAGTTATGAGGGAGGGCATTTCTGCAGGATACTTTCTATAAACCCAAGAATTGCCTGAGTATCTGAAAATCACAGGATCACAGAATGTCAGCCGTTGGAAGGCACCTTGAAAGGTCATCCAGGCTAGCCCCACCTGCCAGAGCAGGGACACCCAGGGCAGGTCACACAGGAACACATGCAGCTGGGCTTTGAATGTCTCCAGAGAAGGAGACTCCGCAACCTCTCTGGGCAGCCTGCTCCAGGCTCCAACACCCTCACACTGACAAAGTTTGCCCTGCTGTTCCTGTGGCACCTCCTCTCCTCCAGCTGGCACCCAGTGCCCCTTGTGCTGCCCTTGGCCACCCCTGAGCAGAGCCTGGCTGCATCCTCCTGACACTGCCCTGCACATCTTTAGCACAGAAATGAGGGCAGCCCTCAGGCTCCTCTTCTCCCAGCTCCCTCAGCCTGGCCTCACAGGAGATGTTCACTGCCTGCAGCAGCTTGGGGGCTCTCCAATGGACTCTTTCGCGCAGTTCCCTGAGGTCCTTCTTGAAGTGAGGGTCCAAGAATTGGACACAAGATTCCAGATGTGGCCTCACCAGGACAGAGTAGAGGGCCAGGAGAACCTCTCTTGACCACAGCCCTTCTAATACACCCCAAATCAATCTGTGCTGGAGTTGTTTCAGAGGGATCCATGTTAATTGTGGATGCATATGAAGCTAGTGATCACCAGAGGCAAGAAGTGGACAGGCTTGGGTCTCAGAAGCTTGCCTTCCTCTCTTGTGGAGACAGGCAGAGAGTTGGGGATGTTCAGTCTGGAGAGGAGAAGGCTCCAAGGAGATCTTATTGTGGCCGTCCAGTATCTGAAGGGGGCTGCAAGAATGCTGCCAAGGGACTTCTTAGGGTATCAGGTAGTGATAGGACTGGGGGCAATGGAGCAAAACTAGAAGCGGGAAGATTCAGACTGGATGTTAGGAAGAAGTTCTTCAGCATGAGGGTGGTGAGACATTGGCACAGGTTGCCCAGGGAGGTGGTGGAAGCCTCATCCCTGAAGGTCTTTAAGGCCAGGCTGGATGAGGCTCTGAGCAATCTGATCTAGTGTGAGGTGTCCCTGTCCATGACAGGGGGTTTGGAACTGGATGATCCTTGAGGTCCCTTCCAGGCCTGACAGTTCTGTGATTCTGTGAATGGATCTCCAGCATAGTGCTGGGTAGTGTCTCACCTCAGCCCCAGCCTCGGGGCCGTTATCTCTGCTAATGAGGGAGACAGTGGTTCCCTACCTCCGACACTGATGAAGCAGCAAATTAGTGCCAGCTAGGTGTGGACTGTGTCAGGATGGGAACACATCTGCTAGAAAGGAATCCTGCAAACCAGCCTTTGCTTGGGGCGGTGAATAGTTGTTACGGGTAATGATTTTAGTTAATTGTCCTGGACTTTCTCATGCTTTGGTCAGTGGCATCTCACAAGGAGGTTACTGCTGCTCTGCAAGGCAGGTGCCACGTCCTGTGCTTTGAGTGCTGGCTTGTTTGCAGGTCTGGGGCGCAGAGGCAACACAGATTGTTACCCTGCAATTGCAGGAGAGCAAGGCAGTGATGTTTATTCTGCTTCTTTCTGTGCAGTGTGCCTTCTGTCTTCTGCGGACTGACAGCTTGGCTGGGAGGATGGCTGTAAGATACAGTCAGGAATGGGATTGGAGCAGCATCTGGGAGGGAAAGCCTGGGATTTTCAGATGCTCCATGGCTGTAGCAGTGACGCTGCTTTCACTGCTACTGTAGCTCCCATCGGTGGAGAGAAAAGCTGCTGGAGTTCAGGTTACCCGTAGGATTTGTAAATCAGATTGATGGGAGTAATTGGTAAACTGCTTAATCAAGCCTCGCTTGAAGGTGAATAAGGGCTGCGGGACAGAAAATGTAGGCTCTGTGAGTAACCCAACAAGTCAGCAGAGTTCTTTTTTCTGAAAGAAACAAAGATAGCAGTAATTAATGACCCTGACTCTGTGCCAAAAAAGCTTTCTTCTGACAACTCCAACTTAATTAAAACTTAAGACATTTCAATGGCCTCAGAAAGCCCCTGATGGGGTGAACTCTTGCAAACTCGTGAGAAAATTTTGTAAATTAAAGGAAAAGATGTGTGTTACCACTGGTGCCATGACTCTAATCCCTGGCAGTCAAAGAATCTATTTAGCCAAAGCCTTTTCTTTTAACTGGCTCACACCTGCAGGCTTACTGGCACTTCCTCTGTAGCAGAGCAGGCAGTTTTTGTGTTTTAGGCAGATCAGATAATGGGAGCCTTGCTGTTCCTTTTGTTTTTGTGCATTGTTCATTAGGCTGTGAGTGTTGCAGGCACACTTGATATGCTTGGTTAGCTTGGGGAGCTGGGGACAGCATTGGCTGAAGGCTTGAGGTGCTGCAACTTTAGGGAGAATGGGCTGGCAAAAAAAAGAGATCCAAACAAAAAAGGAAGTAAATTTAATGCAAAAGTGCCTCAAATTAAAACTCCCAGCTGATAAGGCAAGCTGGAAGGCAGAGCTCACTGTTCTTCACACATCCCTGTGACAAGGGACAGGGTTCTGGGCTGGATGGTGCTAGACCTAGACAAAAGGGAAGGAGACTCTGAGATTCAGGTTCTGGCTGGATGTTAGGAATTATTTCTTCGCTAAAAGGCTACTCAAACATTGGAGTGGTGTGCTCAGGGTGGTGCTGGAGTCCCTGTCCCTGGAAGTGTTGAAGTGGCTGTGGATCTGCTGCTTAGGGACATGGTTTCATGTTGACCCATCAGTGCTGTCTCTAAGGTTGGACTGGATGGTCTGGAAGGTCTCTTCCAACCAAATGAATTCTGTGTGCCTCAACCGCTCTGTGCGTGGAAGCCATGCAGGCATGCGGCTGTGGCTCTGTGCAGGTGTGCCACAACAGACACCTGTCTGTGTAACCCTGAGTGCATTCCACACTTCAGTAACCAAGGGAAAGGCCTTTCCCCTTGCCTTGGAGGACAACCCTGCAGGAAAAACCTGGAGCAAGGCGTAGCTGGCAGTGAGAGCACAGAGAGAGCTTGGTTTGGGAGCAGGGAGGATGCAGCCTTTGAGTCACTGCTATGGGAATTATTAAGACAGATTTGGGCATTGGGTCAGGGCTGTAAGGAAAATCACGTTCCTGCATCCCTTAGATTTGATGGTTAGGGCAATGAAGATGCTGAAGGATTAGGCTGAAGGTTGGACTTGATGATCTTAAGGGTCTTTTCCAACCAAAACAATGCTTTGATTCTATGGTTCTATTCTCCCTGCTCCTTCACATTAATGCATTTTTCATTCAGTCCGGGCCAACTGGTGTCAGAATCTGCTCCGGGTCCAGTGGCTCTGCATTGCAAGGCAGCAGGCTGGTTTGGGAGCTGACCTGTCTGCCTCAGCCATGAACAGAGGCTGCAGCTCTAGAGAGCAGTGGCTGCATGCTAATTGCTCTAAATGCTTACTTGGTTTACATGAGAAAAAAAAAGCGTGTGTGTGTGTGTGTGTGTGTATTAATTTAATCTGTTCTAGAAAGTGCTTCTGTGTGTGTTCTGTGATGAAAATCTCTGCCCCTTTTTTTCTGTGGCCTTAGGCAGCACTGTGTCTGAGGCAGGGAGAAGGTGATGTGCTGGATTGCCTTTTCCTCTTTGGGTGTTAGGGGGACGTGCTGCCCAACTGGCACAGTAAAGCTTTGCTAGCTGTAGACATACTTCCAGCAGCAGATACTGGCAGAAAGGCCAGAGGGCAGGAGGTGCTGCTGACGCTCTTCCTTTGCACATTTGCTGAGGCTAATGAGGGTGTTTTGTTTTCCCAGGTGCCAATCCATAGCCCACAGGTGCTTGGGCTGACATTTTCTATTTTACTGCAGCTCAGTGAGGAGTGGGGGAAAACACAGGCACAGACTTGCCACTGTCTCATCAATAGGGGTTTAATCATAGAACAACTTAGGCTGGAAGAGACCTTAGAGATCATCTAATCCCTGCCTCCATGGGCAGAGAGGTTGGATTAGACCATCTCTAAGGCCTCTTGCCATGGGCAGGGACACCTCTCAATTAGCCCAGGTTACTCAAGGCCCCATCCAACCTGGCCCTGAACATCTCAAGAGAGGGGACATCCACAACCTCTCTGAACAGTCCATTCCGGAGTCTTGCCACCCTCATAGTGAAGAATTTCTTCTTAAGATCCAATCTAAACCTGTTCTCCTTCAAATTAAATCTATTTCCCCTTCCTTCTTGAAAAAATGTCCCTCTGCAGCCTTCCTGTAGGTTACAGAATCATAGAATAGGATAGAATTTTCAGGGCTGGAAAGGGCCACAAGGATCATCCAGATCCAAGCCCCCTGTCATGGGTAGGGACACCTCACACTAGATCAAATTGCTCAGAGCCTCATCCAGCCTGGCTTTAAAGACCTTCAGGGATGAGGCTTCCACCACCTCCCTGGGGAACCTGTGCCAATGTCTCACCACCTTCATGCTGAAGAACTTCTTCCTAACATCCAATCTGAATCTCTCCACTTGTAGTTTTGCTCCATTGCCCCCAGTCCTATCACCACCTGATACCCTAAAAAGTCCGTCGGCAGCATTCTTGCAGCCCCCTTCAGATACTGGAAGGCCACAATAAGTTCTCCTTGGAGCCTTCTCCTCTCCAGACTGAACAGCCCCAACTCTGTCTGTCTCCATAGCAGAGGTGCTCCAGCCCTCTGATCATTCTCGTGGCCCTTCTCCCCTCAGCTATTGGCAGGCAGCTCTGAGGTCCCCCTGGAGTCTTCTCTTCTCCAGGCTGCACACCCCCAGCTCCCTCAGCCTGTCCTCACAGCAGAT
>WBNM01037258.1:27500-45000 GCA_013399055.1 Ramphastos sulfuratus
AGTTCTGTGAGATTGTTTTCATGTAAATTTCTGGGGAAAATTCCCATTTCATCCTTCCTTCCCTCATTGTTCAGGGCCCTCGGTATTATAGGTGAGTCTTGAGCCCTTCCAGCCCTGCTGCTGGCAGGGAGGAAGGCACTGATTTGGGGAAGGACACACACCAAAGCAGTGCCCATACCTGTAATTTCAGGATAGATTTCCATCCTTCTCAACATCATTTCTAAACTCCTGGTGTTTATGCCAGAGTCGTGCAAGGATGTGTGTGCGTGGGGATGTGCAGCACAGGTTTGGGTTTTTTTTATTATTTAGCAACCAAATTTTCAACCTTGCAACTTCATTTTCTTTCTGTGATTAACTAATTCAATTTCCCTTGGCCTTCAGCCCTGCCATGGATTAAGTGGGGAGATGTTTGAACTACTAGTTTTTGATCACTGTGCAAAGTATGCCTAGAACATCAGTGGTTTAGTTGGCATTAACTAGAAGCAAATTTCCAGTGCTATTTAAACCTATGACCATAACATATTTCTGCTGGCATTTCCTTACTGGTTAGCAGCTGTTACAACAGGCCCAGAACATCTATGAAGTAAAGGGAGACGTTTTGTAACGTGGATTAATAGAAATGAGCAAGAAGATGAAAACAAACAAACAAAAAGCTCTGGGATACAACTGCTTCTCATTCTTAACTGGGAAAGTGTGTAAACAGCCTGAATTTCAGTCTGCACATTCAAACTTCAGCTGAGTTCCATAGGTTACACCGAGTGTGGCTTACCGTGCTTAATTTCAGCCGTAACACCCATCAGATATGGAGTTTGGGAAACAATTTGTTCCATTTCAGTGGAATTTCCATTTTACTGGCTGTAGTCTGAAATATGTAAATGGTAGCCAAAGCTGGATGTGATGTTTCACTTAAGAATTATTATTATTTTATTATTTTTATTATTTTTTTCTTTTTTTTTGCCCATTGTTTCTCCTAGCATCTTCTTGCCAAATCTTCTGGAGCGCTTGTAATTTCCTCTGTACAGAGCCCAACAGGCTCATCAGCAGCAGAAGGTAAACATAATAGATGTGAGGAATTTCTGGAGATTTATGAGGTTTAGCTTGCTGAAATGTACACTGTGTCTGGCAATCCTAGGCCCTGGCCACATGTGGACCCTGCAAATCGAAAACGTTATAAATGGGGCATCGTTTAGCCCTTGTTAGGAGGAAAATTTAGGAACAAAAGCTGTGCTCTGCAATAGCACTTAGGCAACAGCGCAGGGCAACTCAGAAGGATCATCATCAGGGAGGCCAAGCTTTGGTTAAAATAGCTAGGAAATGTGATGAACAGATTAATTTACTTATTATTTAATAAATCCAGCTGGCTGCCCATCCCTTTTCACATGGAAACAATCAGAGCGCAGCCCTACACCCTAGGAATGTGAAACCACTGCCAGCTAAGGAGAGTGGCGTTGTTGGGATTTGGTATCAAAAGCTTCAGAGCAAAAATGTAACAGTACCAGCCTCTAACCCTGCCATCACTGCAGACATTAATTTGTTAAATCCTGCCATCTGTTTATGAAAATGTAATTGAGAAATTGCACTCTTGCATCAGTGTATTGAGCTGATAAAAGAAGCTACATTAGCAAAGACAGAAATATGCCGTCCTAATGATCATGATAATATCACTGCATGTTAAAGTGCTCTTTTAACCTTTTTCACTGGGCTTTGCTGATATTAATTAATCAGCCTGAATGCTGTCAACATCTCAAGCACTGGAGTGCTAGTTCCAATTCTGTGCTGGGCATTTCTCTGCATCTGTTTCTTTTATATGTTGAGCTAGAAGAGTCCAGAAGAGCATTAGCAGAGCAGCGGAGAGAGGCCTCTTCTTCCTGCCCGTTGTTTACCTGTAGCATCGCCTGGTGGCATAGCTCATGTCCATAGGCCTGGGCTTTCTGTGTCCCGTTTCATCACTGCTCTCGAGGACTTGCATAAATGAAAGATGGGGTTGTTTGGAGATAAATATTGCCAAGACTATCACTTTAACCCTCCTCATCTTCCACAACACTCTAGAACAGAGGCAGAAGGTAGCCTTCAGCGAGAGAGGTGGTTAAACAAAAGCTTCCCTGACTTGTAAGACTTGAAATGTTGCTCCTTGGTGTGGCTAAAATGGCTAAAACTTTGCGTGGTTGTCCGATGCTTTTGTTTCTGCTGAGTAATAATGCTCATGGATGCTTCCAGCTGCAGCAACCTGATTGCTAAGACTCGAATGGTCACTATCAGCTTTGGGCCAGCGACCGATTCTAAGGCTGCCGCTTCCCAAGCTTCTCCTGCACTGATCTCCTTGAGTTACTCCCATTTGCTTACACCACAAGTGCAATGAATCTGGGAGAATGACGATTTGTATCTCCCAGCACTCAGTGTGCACCTTCACAAAATCTATGGGCATCTTTAAAGCATTAATAGTTGGTGTTTCTTGAGCTTCATTTGGAAGAGAACAGATTTCAGCGAGCAGAGTATGAAATAGCTAGGTGTCATTGGAAACCAGCATTTAATTATTCATGAACCAAGCCCTTGCTTTGCAATGAGAAGTGACTGCTTGTTTACTGGGGATTTCACAGCTCTCCTGAGCTAACCTGCACAGCAGTCTTGCTTTCAAGGTATCTCTCAACAACCAGAAATAAACATTTTAGCTCCCCTGCAAGCCAGGCAAAGAGCCTGGAGTTTTTTGCAGGGTTTGTGTGCGTTTGCCACGAGGAGCTATTGTGGAAGTGGGATTACTGCCTGACAATTTCATCATGTCTGTGAAAGTCATGTTTGGGAGGTGAAGTAATACAATGATGCTAATCCAGCTTTTTATAATCAGCTTCCTACGTATATAATATTTATGTTATTGTCTGTGCAGGGTTTTTCTTTTCCTAGAAGCATTCCTTATCTGCTAAAATTCTTGTTTGACAAATGAGATTGGATTACCAAGTCACAGCTGTATACACTGGCTGATGTATTGCTGTAGGATTGATAATTCCGAGAAGCGATGTAGTATTGGGGGGTTAATTTTTTCCCTCTCAGATACAAGAATCTAATGCTGCTCGCTAGATATTTTCTTCATTTTCGTTATCTAAGTTTTACCAGGTTTAGACTAGTTATTGACTCAGTTAATGTAAAAAATGTTGATATGCTGTCAATATTAATGTAGATGTCAGTCTAACACTGGTCCCTAATGTATGTAAGAGCAAGTATTTTTTACCTTGATACAGAAAGGCAGTCATGTGTGAGATTTAATATACATCCTAATCTATCTTGTCATTGCACTAGCCATGGGTGATGTGCTAATGTATGGGCAACCATTTTCTTTTTCTCTTCACACAATGGAATAGATACACATGAATGACAGCCAAGTCTCCACTCTGTAATTATTTGGAGGGCAGTTAGAACATACTGAAGGAACACAGCAGTTTTACTTACAGACTTCAAGTCTGCAGCCTTTCTGCTTTGTTTTCATCTTCTTGGGATCCATCTGATCCCAAATAACTGGGGGCACCGCCAGAATAAAGACCCCAACCCCCCAGAAGAAATGGCTAAACCTGAGCAAGCTTCGTAACACACACAGAGTTTGGAATTTCAGGTCTAAGTCCTTACACACCCAGGCAAATATCTTTAGGTTTTTGAGTTTGGTCCATGTGCTGACATCATCGTTTTGATTCCCTTCCTTGGCAAAATCCATGTTTTTGTAATACAGAAGATTTGTCATCAAGGATGCCTGAAAAGTGAATAATCAAACAAGCTCTTTAATTAAACGTCTCTTTTCTATTCCTTTTCCCTTTCCCTTTCTTTTCCAAGCTGTGAGCAGTTATGGCAGGGTGGGATTGTGCCTGGAAGGAGGCAGAGTGTAAGATAAGTGAGGGAAAAGTTGCAGTCCATGGCGCGTCTCCTCTTTGTGCGAGCTGGCAAAACCAAACCCATGAATATTGCTGCTGCTTTTTTTTTTTTTTTCTTTATCTTTTCTTTTTTTTTTTTTTACTATAGAAAAGGCATTTTGATGAGATTGCAGTTTCCTAAAAGGCGAGTCCAAAATTACATATTTCTTAACACAGCTTGAGTCAACAAATCTTTGACTTCTCATATTAATTTATAATGGAGCTTCCTTTTGTTCCTCTTTCCGAAGCGTACGGAGCCGTCTTTACGCAATCAATCTGTCTTTGTGTGCGAGAGAATGGAAATGAGGCACACTGGCCAGATCATAAAGATAGGCACCCGCCCGCCATTTCAGCACTATTTTTACTACATATTTAAGGAGGGAGGGTACATTTTTCTCCCCTGTGGTTGGGCGCTATTATTTGTAGACTAAAGCTATTGCTTCCCTGGCTTCTTCCAGTGTTCCGCTCAGAATTAATTCTGCGTGTCTTCAGGAACTCGAAATTGAGGCTGGGATGATTTCAACAATGGAAGCCGAGTGTAAAATTCTGCACGCAGTGCTTTATATGGAAATAATGAATTTAGAAGAAAAAAATAGAACAAAATAAAACCCCAACCCCCAAAACATTTTATTTTTAGACTATATGTTATAATCTCCACACTACTTAAGTTTATTTTGTATGAAGAAGGAGTGTACTGCTTCTCTAAGAGCAGCAATGCAAGTCTCAGTTGTTACCTATGTCTGCATGGGGCAGGGCTGTTGCCAGTGACAGTTGTGCTTTCCAGTGATTATGGACATCAGCATACCTGGCTGTCACTAGGACTTCTATTTCAACTAACAGCATGAGGAGTGGGCATTTTATCTTCAGGGAATACTACCGAGTTCCTATCAGTCTGCCACTGCAGCGCTCCACCAGCACTTGCTCCTAGTCTATAGGGAGTGTTCATCTGTGCCTCTGAGGGAGTCTTGTGGAAGCCCAGGACTGGAGCCACAGCAGGTTATTCTGCCTGTCTGTGTGGCTCCTGCTGTAGCTGCTTGCTACTCGGCAGAGGATCTCAATAGTTGTTGAAGTTGCTAAAAGGAAAGAGGGGTAGTGTCAGATGCTTTAATATGCAGATAATTTCTGCTCACTACAGAGTTTGTAGTGGCTTCTGTGTCATTGCTCATTCATGTGAGCTCCATGCACATTCCAGTGTTCCTGGGTTTCTGAATTAGAAGGGTAAAGCTTGATGAGACACCAGTGATGCTGAGGCAGCGTGACAGGCAGGAGGTGTGCAAGCTCACAGCTTTTGCAAGGTCAACATTTTCGGAATATCCATTCAGATTAATCCTCAATCTTCCACCTTTTATAACTGCAATCGTAAAATCTATTGCCAGTTAAAATTTATGCCAAGGCTTAAATCTGAATCTTTTCCTCTGTAAATGCTGCCATCTCCTCTTGTTGTAGATTGGTGGCATTGCTGGTCGTATGTCAATGTGCAGGTGCTGTGGAGATGTTGAATCACAAACAGCTACACCTAAACTCTTGGAAAGCCTAAGAATACAGATTTGGAACAGGGGATAAGTGCTGAGGTTCTCAGGAAGAGTAGGAAATCAAGTCTTTGCTTGAATGTAAGGTGTGTATCATGGAAAGGCTCAGGTTGGAAGGGACCTCACAGATCATCTGCTCCAAACTCCCTGCCATGGAGAAGGGACACTTCTTAACTCTACTCAGCTGCTCAAGGCCTCATCCAGCCTGGCCTTGAATACACCAAGGGAGGAGGCATCCACAGCCTCTCTGAGCAGCCTATTCCAGACTCTCACCACCCTCACACTGGAGAACATCCTTAGCTCCAGTCTAACCCCGCTTTCCTTCAGCTTCAAACCATTCACTTTGTCCTGTCTCTATAGACACCCTCAGGAAAAGTCCCTCTGCAGCATTCCTGCAGGATCCCTTCAGCTCTTGGCAGGCAGCTCTAAGGTCCTCCTGGAGCCTTCTCTTCTCCAGGCTGCACACCCCCAGCTCCCTCAGCCTGTCCTCACAGCAGAGCTACTCCAGCCCTTGGATCATCTTTGTGGCCTCCTCTGGCCTCACTTCAGCAGCAGTGTGTCCTTCTTGTGCTGGGGACACCAGCACTGCAGGCAGGATTGGAGGTGGGGTCTCCTTAGAGCAGAGGGGCAGAATCCCCTCTGTGCCTGCAAGGTTTCTAGGTGTTTAAAAGGCTGCTGCAGTGCAGGAGGCCGTGCGGAGCAGCTCACTGAGCATCTCTGCAGTGTGTCAGGTTCCCCTATTGATGCCTGTGCGGATGGATTTAGACAAATCTGAAAACATGCATTATTTACATGCTCTAAGAGATTTTTTTCTGAGCCATTACAGTCTATTATGTAAATATGTATTTAAAGGACATAATTTATGTTTTTTCTTTGACTGGATTTTTGACTGGCTAGGTCAGAATGGCTGGAATCCCTTATGCACTGCCTCATGATGTCTGGCACTGGGTATTAGAGATGTTGCTGTGATGTTAATAGAAATTTGCATAGAAAATAGGCTTCAAGAAGTTACTGTACACATAAAGATGAATAATTCACTGGTTTTAAGTGGAGGAGAGGACATCAGAACTGATTAGTTCACAGAAGGGTGGGATTCATCCTCCCTGCAGAAGGCTAGCACAAAACCTAGGCATCATTTAAGCCTCACTTAAGGCCTCAGAACGCAGCTTAAGTGGATTTTAACTAGCTCATAGGCTTTGCCCTGGCAGTGGAAGTAGCAAATTTAATCCATAAGAGAGTAATGCATTTCTAAATGCTCCCCATTTCCAGAAGTGAATCAGCAGGTCTCCCAGGAGCTCTCAGCTTCCAGCAGTCCCCCAAATGTTACCTCATTGTTTGTGAGAGGGTTGAAGTCCAGATTCTGGAGGAAGACATAGCGTGCCTTTCCCTGCGAAGAATTAAGCTGGCAGAGGGAAGATTTAAACTGGATATTAGGAGGAAGTTCTTTACGGTGAGGGTGGTGAGACACTGGAACAGGTTGCCCAGGGAGGTTGTGGCTGCTCCCTCCCTGGAGGTGTTGAAGGCCAGGTTGGAGGACGCCTTGAGTGACCTGTACTAGTGGGAGGTGTCCCTGCCTATGACAGGGGGTTGGAACTGGATGATCCTTGAGGTCCCTTCCAACCTTACCATCCTATGAATCCCATCTGCTGTGGGTCATGGCTGTGGCAGCAGCACAATGCCAACCTAGGCCAGGGGACACAGATACAGCTACTAGAGACTGAGGACACTTATTTATCTCAGACTTGTATTCCAGCTCATGCAAATTCAGATTCCAGCTCACATTCCATAATTAAATATGGAATTCAGCCATTCAGTGGATCCTGAAGTGCCCTCAAGGTCATTATTATTCATGGAAACTGTGTGTTCATCTGGGTACTGAGATGAGGTTTAATGTTTGGATATGTTGACTTTCAGTCAACAGATATGACTAAACACAGACAGCAAGGGCGGGGGGAAGGGGAAAAAAAGCTCAGTTTGTTCTTCACCAGCAATGCTTCTGGTTGTGGGACCGTGCTGGCACTAGGAGGTGGTTTTGTAATAGGAACCTGACAGCCGCCAGTAGCAGATGCTGAGGGAAGGAACAGAGGAAGAGGTCAAGCATGTAGTCATGCTTCCCTGGCACACCAGCCCAGCTTCTGGCAACTTTTCCAGACAGCTAGTTTGAAGCAGACCGGGCTTAAGCTGTGAGCAGAGGAGAACAAAGAATACCTACAGAGTTTAATAATGGAGAGTGTCTCAGGAGGGACAGTAGGAAAAGGGAAAGTGTGACTTGGGCTCCAAAGCCTGCTGGGAATGAGGATGTCAGAGGGAAATAGACATGTCTAGATAATTGTGAGATGGCAGAAGTGCAGCGAGCCTGGACTCGGCTTGGGTGCTGGCTGTTGGAAAATGCATTTATCTAATTCTTTGTTTCTAAGCAGTATGTTTTGAGGTAGAACAGCTGTTTGTAGGTTATGTCTGAGCTCAGATTGCAGAAGGAGCTGCAGAGCCCTAACTTGAGTCAGGCTTGTGGAACAACACCAGTTTATAACACACAAAGTATGCAAAGCACATTGCAGCCTCTGAGTGGGAGCTGTGTGGAGAGGTAGAGGTACCAGCTGGGGTCAGGATCCAAGAAATTCTTCCCAAGTCTACATAAATCCCAGGGGAATTGGTTGGTGTCCCATCCAAAGATGCCTTTCAGACAAGGGCTTGCATCCTCACAGACAAACTCTCCTCTGCTGCAGTTACCCCTGCTCATTGTGAAGGAGGAGTCGGCTCCTCTGTCTGACAAAGGCGGCAGTCGTGGGGCTCAGTTTGCAGCTGGGCCACTCTCACCTCACAGAGGTTTCAGCTGACCTTTTCCAGTGGGGTCCACAACAAGCGACCATGAGATCAAGCTCTTGGAATAATTCAGTCTGTCAATGAATCAGTGATTGCTCATGGGCAGCGTGACACATACTGAGCCCGGGGTCAGTTGGTAGCTCCCTAGCCATGGCGGGGTGCCACAGAAAAGGTTCTGAGTGCTTGCTACTGACTCTTGTTAGGAGATAGAAGAGGACTGGATTTCAACGTATCTCTTCCAACCATAGAATCATAGGATAATTTTGGTCGGAAAAGACCTTTAAGCTCACCCAGTCCAACTATTCTCAAACTCTACCAAAGCGCAGGCTAAACCACGGCCCTCAGCACCACATCTCTGCCTCTTTGAAACACCTCCAGGGATGGGGATTCAGCCATCTCCCTGGGCAGCCTGTGCCAGTGGTTGAGAACCCTTTCAGTCAAGGACTTTCTTCACATATCCAATCTACACCTCTCCTTGTGCAACTTGGTCATTTCCTCTCATCTCATCACTTGTTACATGGGGGAAGAGTCCAACCCCCACTGGCTCCAGCCTCCTTTCAGGGAGCTGTAGAGAGTAATGAGGTCTCCACTCAGCCTCCTCTTCCCCAGACTAAACACCCCCAGTCCCCTCAGCTGCTCCTCCCCAGCCCTGTTCTCCAGACCCTTCCCCAGCTTTGCTGTCCTTCTCTGGACCTGCTCCAGCCCCTCAATGTCCTTCTTGGAGTGACGGTCCCACAGCTGAACCCAGGACTCAAGGTCTGGCCTTGCTAGTACTGAGTGCAAGGGCACAATCACTGCCCTGCTCCTGCTGGCCACACCAGTGCTGATCCAGGCCAGGATGCTTGTGGCCTTGTTGGCCACCTGGGCACACCCTGGCTCTTCAACCAGCTATGGATCCACATCCTCAGGTCTTTCTCTGCTGGGCAGCTTCCAGGCACTCTGCCCCATGGTGTTGCACAGGGTTGTTGTGACCTGAGTGCAGGACATGACAGAAACCAAACCTGATCGGAACCATCATAAACCTGGAAAATACACTCACTGGTCACAATTCAACTTTGAGTTACAATCTACTGATTCTGCAAAGTGAAGTCAGGTTTTTGATAGGTTTTTTTTTTGGTTGGAGTTTGGTTGGTTGGGATTTTGCTGTTGTTTTGTTTTGTTGCAGCAACCTCTTGAGTGGTAAGTCAGGTTCTAACTGGCCTTTAGAACAGTCCTGAGGGTCACTGAAGTATTTCTCCTAGACAGGGTGTGCCTTGCCTGCTTGGATCAGAAACATAAAGCAGTATCCTGAATTAATGTGCTGCAATCTTTAAGACCTTGCTGAACTAATTCCTGGCCTGAACAGGGAGAATGCCAACAGAAAAAAAAAGTTCTTCTTAAATCCCATCTCTGTCAGGTGCCATGTGGCACAGGACTAAGGCAAACTGGATTCCTTTCATTTTCCTCCATTTTCTTGTCCTTTCTCCCTTCTGTCTTAAGCAGAGCCATGGGCTGAAATGGCTTTATCCTTCTGGTTTCATACACAGAGAGACAGCAATACCAAATGTCAGTTTCTTAAGCTATAATGGAATCTCTGCATCATCACTGAGTGTGTTAATTACTAACAGGAGTTCAGAAAAGGTAATAGTATTGAGCAGCTGTATACAAATCATTCCAATGTTCTACTCTGCCCTGGCAAGGCCCCATCTGGAATACTGCATCCAGTTCTGGGCTACCCAGGTCAAGAGGGACCTGGATCTACTGGAGAGAGTCCAACAGAGGGCTACAAGGATGCTGAAGGGACAGCAGTATTGCCCGATGGGGAGAGGCTGAGAGCCCTGGGGCTGGTTAGTCTGGAGAGGAGAAGGCTGAGAGGGGATCTGAACAATAAATAAATAGCTGAGGGCTGGGGGTCAGGATGGAAGGGACAGGGACAGCCTCTGCTCACTTGTGCCCTGGCATAGGACAAGGGCAAGGGATGGAAACTGCAGCACAGGAAGTTGCACCTCAACATGACAAAAAACTTCTTGACTAAGGGCCACAGAGCACTGGTACAGGCTGCCCAGAGAGCCTATGGAGTCTCCTTCTCTGGGGACTTTCCATCCCTGTCTGGATGTGTTCCTGTGCGACCTGTGCTGGATTCTCTGGTCCTGCTCTGGCAGGGGAGTTGGACTGGAAGATCTATGGAGTTCCCTTCCAACCCCTAACATCCTCTGAGCCTGTGATCCTGTGATTCAGAGAACTGTTCTGAAACGTACGGCCAGGAGCTGCTTACAGCTGTGAAGTGAAGCCATGAAATACTCCGTGCTGCTCTGGGGCAGACAGGGCATGATCTGCGCTCCGCACGGGAATCATTCCTGCACAGTCACATTGGCAATGTCTGCTCGGATATTTTGCAGTCATTAGAGGACTTGTTTTAAACCCCTTTTTTTTTCTTGTGATTATGGGTCTCATCCCTTCTGACTCAGGAGGGAAATACCAGATGTTACAGTTCCCCGTGCTGGGCAATTACTTGCAATATTTTTATAGGTTTAATGTCCATCAAATAGATGGTTCAGCTCTGTGAGCCTCAAAAACTTTGGGGGATTTTTGTTGTTGTTTTGGGCTTGGGTTGGTTTTTTTTTTGCTTTTTATGCATAACACGAAAACATTCCAAACCAATTCTCTTTCTAGTTTGATTCAAAGAATCATGTGGGCCTGGATTGAGACTCCACTGCTCAGCTTTTAGCCTGAAGCCAATTTTCTTGAAAAGCCTGGGAGGAGGGGATTGGGGAAGGGAAGGAGAGAAAGGAAGGAAGGAAGGAGAGAGGGAAGACTAAAGAGTGGAAACGCTGGGCCCAGCCTTTACTTTAGCATCATGAATGGTGATGCTATAATGCAATGCTAACAAGGACTCCTGAGATAAATACAACATCAATTAAAGGCTTGCAGGTGTGTCACTGGGGGTGGATAAAAAGAGAGAATGGGAAAGAATTTGTGCCAGCAGACCTTATGGTTTTGTAGTAATTAGTAATCTGTGCAGGTGTCTATTATGACTAACTGACAATAAATCTTGGTTTCTGTTTTGAATATCCCCTTTTGTTTCCCAAGTTCCATGCCTGAAGGGGGGAAAGAAAATGACTAGAAGATTAATTACTGCAACAGCAACTCCCAACAAGATAAAATGGAAAGCAGTAATCCACTGAAGGAGATGGAACCTTCTTATTATTGTTTTCATATTTTAGTTTGGTAACAGAGAACTGAAGGCAGTGCAGGCTGTGTGGGGTATGCAGCTAGTGATTTGGAGGGGGGAGGAAATTCGACCTGTTTAGTCAGCAGCCTTCCCTCAAGTTAGGTGCATCAGGCAAATTCTTCCTCTCCTTCAGCAAAATGAGGGGAAGGTATCCAAAGCTCCCTCTGCCTCTAAGCATGGTGTCGAGCCGTAAGTAAATTTTACCACAGAGCCGTGTTTTCCTTAGCCTCTCCATCTGCTCATTTTTGACACCCCTGTCATTAACTGTCATTTCCCTTTAAATATACAGTGAAGCTGAAAGGCCAGCTCTACATCACATCATTTCAGATTAGGGGCAGTTCCTTTGAGCTGAGCACTGTTTAGGTGTCAGAAAGAAGTCTCTGACCTCTCTCGTACCACACTGCCGCGGGGCTTTAATTAGTCCTGACTCCAGCCATTACTGCCGAGAGGACAAAGGCGACCACATCATTTTTCTACTTAGGAAGTTAGCGTCTGACCTAATAACTTGTCCAGGCTGGCAGGACACTGTAATGGCCACACAATGGCAATGGGGAGTATTTGTCAGGTTCTCTCCTTACTCTAAATGCGGGAAAATTGGGGAAGTTAACTGTTGTATCCTTTGGTCTTGTAGGGTTTTGCTCTGCTGATTTGTCATGGAGAAGATGACAGGCGGAGGAGTCAGATAATCAGAACAGAGTGATGACAAAGTGTGGAGTGGGTTTTGTCCTGGCTAGAAGTATCTGATTATTTAAAAAAATTACTTCTCTTATAATGCCTGCTCTGATGGTCTTTAGTGGGATTTTATCACTTATTCCATGAAAAGTAAGCCCAAACCCATAATCTTTCTCTCCTCCTTCCTTCATCCCAACTTTCTTCATCTCAACTTTCTTCACCCCAACTTTCTTCATCCTACCCTTCTTCATCCCACCCTTCTTTATCCCACCCTTCTTCATCACATCCCCCAGTCTCCTAGCAGAAATTCATTCTCATATAAGAAACATTGTAGAGTGCTTTTGGCACAGCATTTTGGGTCCATTTCACTAGAAATTGGGTTTACTGCATCAGATGTCAGCATCATGCAGCTCTGTAGAATCCTCTCGATTTCCCTCTGTTCCACTGAGAAGACTTCCTGCCATGATGTCATAGCTGCTTGATCTGGAACTCTCTCTTTTAACTTTAGTTTTTGTTTAGTAAATTAAATCAAGCAGCTGAAATTGCTGTAGAAGTTGCACAATCTCACCCCCTGTTCCTGTATTAGCAGGCAGTGTCCCATGCTGCAGCACAGAAGCACACTTGCCTGCTACTGCAGCAGGAGTTGCTTTCCCTGTAAATACATTGCAGAGAGTTGGCAAGAAGATGGAAAACTTGCAGCAAGCTGTGACTCCACTTTGTCAAGGTGTAGCTAGAATGGACACTCACTAGTTTTGAAAGCTGTTTAACTGCAATCGATTCATCTACTAGCTCGAGGCTTGATTTTTGCCCTTTCTGTAGGCAAGAGGAATTCTTCCTGCCTGCCTTACACCTCCTTCAAAACAAGAGGATCAAAAAAAAAAAAAAAAAAAAAANAAAAAGAAAGAAAAGCAAATCTGGTTCTAATTCTGAGATGCTTTTCCACACATCTCACTCTTTGTAATTTCAATTCTAGTTAGGATTATTTTTACCACAGTGACTTTGAGACAGACTCAGCAATACCATAAAGTTACTTCATCTCTAAGGAAATCTCTTCTGAAGTGATCACACAAAGGTAATTACAGCACTATCAAAGCTGCGACTCGTCACGTAGTGCTCCTTGTGCTCAAGCAGCCTCTGAAGCGCTGAGCGCTGCTCCACAGCAGGCCCCAAACTGAGCGCGGTCTGCAGGAGTCGCGTTTCTGTGTGGGGCTGCAAGTTGGGCCACAGCTGTCAGCCTGTGGCAGTGGGATCCAGCATCATTGCATATAGTCCATGAGCTGAAGGAGCAGCCCAGAAAGTGTTCCGGAGTGGTCTCTTGCCTACCACTGGTTGCGGTTTCCTTCTTCTCTTCTAGATTCCTCGCATACATTGACTGTTGCCTTTTTTGTTTTTCTCCTGAGCAGCAGGGAGGTGAACTTTACCTTGCTGAGCATAAATAATTTCAGATTCAGAAATATTCATTTCGCCAGAAAGTTCCAGCAGAGAAGAGGCCTGTACGAAGGGACTCCTGACTTTCTGTGGGTCTGTATGGCTGCAGAAGTTTGTTCTCCCAAACCAAGAACAGCATCTGCTGGCAGCTATCTCAGCAACTGAGCTGATGCTTTCTGTCCTCCATGTGCTGAAGAACAATATCTGGTGTGTGATTCTATTCCTCAGTGAAATTAAAATTTTAAAGGGCCACTGCCTAGTGACTTCTGCTTCGTAAGGATTGGCAGCTTTATTATGGAAGCCACATTAAACTGGGAGCTGCTGCCTATCATTTTCCCCACTGCGCCGAAGCATTCAAGGAGGGCAGCAGGAGGGAACCTCAGTGCAATGTAAAGGCATCTCGGGTGCCCTCCCACCTGCTTCAGAGCCCATTTTAGGGGCATTGCAGGCAGCCACGTCCAGCAGTCGTGGAGGTATGGTAAAGAGGGGGATCTTATCTTCCTCACTGTCATTTATTTAATCAAGATAAAACACTTTTTCAGATTATTGGCCACTTCAGCGACTCTCCCTACTAGTAGGGAGGCAAATGAGTTGCTCTAGCAGAGGAATATGAAATTGCCTGAGCTGTGGATATGAAGTTAGAAAACAAGGAATGTGGTGAATTAATTTGTGTGACTCCCTTTCTTTTGTGCCCTATGTGGAAGGATAGAGGTTCTTCTTGGCTTGCCAAAATCCAGGATGAGGATTCAGGGGTTTGGGAGGTCACTAAAAGGACCTAAATAACTGAGATCATGTTTGTCTAAATGTGTTTCTTTGGTTTGTGTGGCTGTTACCTGTGCATACACACAAAGGGCTGTGCACACACACAATACATACAGGCTTCAATACGAGAAGTCTCACCTGTCTCTGTGTGTGTGGCTGAGTTTGTAATGGCTGCTTGCACAGTGGGATGTTCTGAAAGCTGCTGTTTGAAGGGAAAAAAACAAAAAATCCATGAAGGAAATAAAATCAGAGACAAGGACTAGTAGATGACACTAAGGTTTTGACACAAACTAAGCAAAGCCCCCAAAAGTCCAAGTTGAGGCTGACGTGATATTTTTTCACTTGTGCCTCTGCACCTTCTTTTTCATTTCCCTGTGTGATAAGATAAGGAGAAAATGTCAAACCTAGCTTAGAATATTCTGGGTTTTGTTGTCTCGAGTCATAACCCTACTGTTGCTAAGCCCTACCTCTTTGGCCTGTGAGTAATATTTTTGTGTCATGATGGCACAGTTGGAAGAATCAGATGGGTTTAAAGCATATTCAACCATCCTTTTTACTTACTTTTAATCAACTTGTTCTTCCGAACAAGGTATGGAATTGATAGCTGTTATTGATTGCTTGTAGCATTACCTAATCTTCACTAAATGTAGGAAGCTTTTCAGATTTAGAAAGGTGGCAGAAAATGTCTAGTAATGACGCTGCTGGGAATTGAAGCTCAATACTGTGGTCAGTATAAAAGTGATATAGCTGTAAGAGGTATTTTATTATAAGCCCATTGTTTTTTACTAAATGCTCAGGCTGGTGTAATTCACAAAGGTTTTGCAGCTGCATTAGAGAGATTTTGCAGTTGCATATGTATTCATCAGCTGCCTCAGTATCGTTTGTATTCCAATTTCCATCAAGAAAAAAAAAATCTGTTATTAATGATGGTGTGCTGGAAGTTTGGAAAAGTACAGAAGGCAGAGGATACAGGGCCATAATAATGTAGAAAAGAGATGGCATTTATGCTTTCGATACAAAGGGAAAATAGAAGAAATCATTACTAAAACAGATATAAACGTGACCTTCACTGCGGTTCAGTAATTATCCCGGTCCACAGTCTGGTGTTTGTATCATGATTTCCCTTATTTCCTCTTTGTTTTCATTTTTATCTGGGTACTTCACTGGTGAGTAATAGCTAAAGGGAACCCATTATGCAAGGCGAGCATTCAGTTTGCAAGTGAATTTGCTTGTAGCTATTGCCACATTTGAACCTCACTAATGTATGTAAATTAAAAACTCTGGTATTCCGATCGCTCCTGTTTGAAATAAAAACAGAATCTGATCATTACAATCTGCAAGCCAGGTATTATCACTGGACTAGTGAGCCGCTGATGATAAATTGTACTGAATAGCTTGTGGATAGAATATTTTATCTCAGTTCTCTATCACACAGCACTGCATAAAATAAGAATGATTCATCAAGCATGAGAGCTGGTGGTTTATGAAATTCATTGCTCACGGCAAGTGTATTTTTTAAAATTCAAAAGACAAAGCAACTCACAAGGGTTATTTAGTAATCAGTGTGAATTACTTCTAGGTATAAGCCTTAGTGGAAAAAAATTAAAAATACATTTGCTGTACAGGAAAGCATTCTTGCTGTAGGTGCTATAATTTAACTGCTTCTCATCTCCAGCTTTTGTGTGTGTGTGTGTGTGTGTGTGTGTGAGACCGCTTTGGATTCCAGTCCCCCTCCTCTGTATTTTTAAAAGTGAAGCTGCATAATCAGTTGTAACAGGATTATTACATTGAACAAGTCTATTCCATGCTCTCAGCAGAAACATCTTCAGGGGCTTGTACACCTTGGGCTGCAGTGCTTATTTTGTTTATTCAAAAAGACATGTAAAAGGAGGATAGCAATATAAAGTCATTCTTTTTTTTTTTTCCCTTCCTTCCTTCCTTCAGATTTACAGTAAGAATGTTTCATTTCTTCTCATGTATTGATGTCCCAAGGCAACGTTCCAAATGAAAAGATAATAACTTATGAAGAAGTGTCAAAAACTAATTAAGTTTTGCAACTTGTTTTTCCTTCACTTAAAGTATATTTTTCATCATGCTGTCCAGTCACATGCTGGGATTCTTGCTAACATCATCACATGCCAGTCACACCAAGTCTCAGTGGTTCTTCTCCTCCTGTCATTATTTTCAGCATCAATTAATTTTCTTCTGACCTCGCCTTTAGAAAATGTAGCAGGGAATTATCAGTGCATGCCTTGCACAGTCTATTTGGAAGACATTAGGCCACTGTGTGTATTTGAAAATGGAGTAGGCCAAACATTATATTTTCTCACCTGCGGGGTTGCCTAGTAACCTGAATTAAGGATTTTCACCAAGCCTTCAAGACAAATAGGAAAACTGTAAAGCAGGTTGACCCAGGTGGGAGAGTCAGCCCCACTGATGCGGATTAGCATTTTGAGTGGGAAGTGTAAAACCCAGCTCCTCGTTAGCGTTTATTGTGGAAATAGTGTTTGTAATTAAGGCAGCGCAGAAAGGGACAGGATTCGCCCTTGCTGGATTTGTGTCCTGTGAGCGTCTTAGGTTTACTTTTTGGTATGTTGTTTGCTTGGACTGTCAGACTCGAGCGGTGGTTGAAGGGGCCGAGGAGAACCTCTTTAAAACACATAGAAATGCGTCTACAGCGCTGCTGCCGCTGACAGCAGCCAGGCCGCCGGTGCTGGGCAGCGGTTCGTACAGATACGTTCAGCTTTCATTTAATCACTTCAAGGAACTAAATTCCTTGTTTAATGTATTGCCATTGAAAAGAAAGATTAGTGTACTTTAGAGGTGGGGGTCATTCTTTGTAACGCTATTACAGCTTTGTCCTTGACATGCAAGATTCCTCCAGAAAAGGAAGGGGGGGGGGCGGGGGAGGGAGAGTTGGAAATTCTGCCTCAAAGGTACAAAGCAAAGAAGTAGCACAATTAGGATGTCGGCACATAGTGACAGTCCTCTGCAAATGATGGTGTCAGGCCACTGAGGGGCCGAGGGTGGCAGGAGTGACATTCACCCTAGCAAGATGGAAATAAATGCCCTGTTTGATAAAAGAAAACAGACAATTTATGTATACCCTGAAGAGTTAACAGCTAGTGAGCCATTCCTATGGGTCAAGTGCTGCATTTGCATTTTGATGGGATGTTATCAAG
>WBNM01037258.1:47500-61827 GCA_013399055.1 Ramphastos sulfuratus
CAGTGCTGTGTGAGCTCCAGTTGTGGTTGTCAGCCGCCACCCGGAACACGCCACTGCTGTGCTGCAGGCCCCCCCCAGCATTTAAAGCTTTGCAGATACTTAGCTTCTTACTCAGGCCATGCATGAGTGAGAATTCCATCTTCTGTCCAGCAGTGTTTCTCTGAGCCTTGCACCTCATTTTCCTTCCCTGCTACCAGGGAAAGGGAAGGTGCGACTGCCTAAATGCTTGGTGGAAGAACAATTCCCTTTCTCCTTTTTGGCAGTGTATTTCCCCTCTAATTCAGAATGTCAGGGCTGCAGTGACATGGCCATCTCTACGACTTCCCTTGAAAACAAAAGACACAAGTTTCCTTGTAGAAAATTAATTGGCATGGGGAAACGCCTCTTTTGAAGTTCCACACCAGATGGATGCACTCGTATTTCGAGACATGTGCAGAGGATTTTCTTCATGGCACCAAAATGCAGGTATCATTTCTGCTGAGAGAAAAATAAGCCATGAAAAAAATGTTAGACTGCTACAGCCATGAAGCCATGATTATAGCGTAAAAGGGAGCTCTCCTTGCAGCTGCGAACCTCCTTGCTCTTTCTACACAAGCGTTTGCTGCTTTTCTGTGGTTGTTTGGGGTTTTTTTTATTATTCTTGTTTATTTATTTGTTTGGTTTGGGTTTTGTTTTTTTTTTTTTTTAAAAAAAAAAAAAAACCCAAACCAAACAAATAAATAAACAAGAATAATAAAAAAAAACCCAAACCAAACAAATAAATAAACAAGAATAATAAAAAAAAACCCAAACCAAAAAAATAAAAAAAAAAAAAAGGACTTGTTAATTAAATTATTAATTGTTGTGGAAAGGCTAAAGCACTTTACCAAGAACCTCCTTTCTGAACACTGCAATACATGAAAAATTTAGCCAAATGGTAATTAGGGGAGAGGTTATTTATATACTATTAACGTGCTGATGTTGTAATTATCTGAGAGTTATTCAATTATGCTGGGTAATAGACATTTTTCATACAGCCTGCTGGAAATCTGGTAGGATGATGAACCTACAGTGAATCTTTGTGTTTTTCACTCTTAACCATTTCTGTTTGTTTGTTTGTGCTGTTCAGGGTGTGAAACAGGCATGGAGACATTATCTCACCTAATGCTTGTGTCTGGACTGCAGGGGTCTATTTTATATATACAGCAACCTGAATTCTGCAGATCTTCAGGCATATCAGAAGAAACCAATGTGTCCCTTTCCTGAGAATGCAGTTACCTCACCTGCACATCTAGGAAAGAGGAACATTCAGGGCTTATACTGAGTTAATGCAATAACATAATTACATTTCTTGCTTACTTTGAGCTGTGGCTTTGAACTGAGCAATGCCACGACAAGTGAATGTTTGCACTTTCCTGGGCCCAAAATGTTGTACTGAAACTAGATGAGTGTGAATGCTGTTTCCTTTAGCCTCTGGTTGTCTTGGCAGGATATTGTCCCATTGATAAATTTAGAATTGTCTAAAGGCATTACTAAGTGTGTAGTACAGGCATTTTGTCACTCAAATGCATTTAAAAGGTTGTCCTTTTGGACAGACTGAGAGCTGGACAAAGAGGAACCTAATGAGGTTCAACAGGGATAAGTGCAGAGTCCTGCACCTGGGATGGAACAATAAACTGCACCAGTACAGGCTGGGAGGTGATCTGCTGGAGAGCAGCCCTGTGGAGAAGGATCTGGGAGTCCTGCTGGACACCAAGTTCTGCATGGGACAGCAATGTACCCTGGTGGACGAGAAGGCCAGTGGGGTCCTGGAGGGAATTAAGTGTGTCCAGCAGATCCAGGGAGGTTCTTCTCCCACTCTACTCTGCCCTGGTGAGACTTCACCTGGACAGTTCTAGGCTCCCTGGTTCAAGAGGGACAGGGATCTACTGCAGAAGGACCAAGGGAGGGCTATGAGGATGCTGAAGGGACTGCAGCACTGCATGATGAGGAGAGGCTTGAGAGCCCTGGGGCTGGTTAGTCTGGATAGGAGAAGGCTGAGAGGGGATCTGAGCAATGTCTCTCAATGAAGGCTAGGGGTCAGGAAGGGACAGGGACAGCCTCTGCTCACTTGTGCCCTGGCATAGGACAGGGGGCAAGGGATGGAAACTGCAGCACAGGGAGATGCACCTCAATATGAGGAAGAACTTCTTGACTGTAAGGGCCACAGAGCACTGGCACAGGCTGCCCAGAGAGCCTATGGAGTCTCCTTCTCTGGGGCCTTTCCATCCCTGTCTGGATGTGTTCCTGTGCGACCTGTGCTGGATTCTCTGGTCCTGCTCTGGCAGGGGAGTTGGACTGGAAGATCTCCAGATGTCCCTTCCAATCCCTAACATCCTCTGAACCTGTAATTCACTTTCTTTTTGCCTTTGCTGCTCAGCATCCCTATTTAAACATTTTAGAAGGTGTTTATTAGAAGAAATGAGTATAAACACTGCAGAGGAAGCATAGGCCATGTCATTCCTGATATGGCACAGCTCATGGAATGACAATGATCATTTCTTCTAATCAGATGCATGATTGCAGAAACTGTCACGATATAATGGTGACAGGGACACGTGGCTGTAACAGCATTTCCTCAGAAGAGAAATAAAATGTCTGCAGCCCTAAGTTGATTGTACTATTGCAAGATTCAGAGCATAGGAACAAGAAACCATGAATACAGAAATCTGCCTGTGCAAAGCTGTCTCACCACTCAGATCAATCTATATTGCCTAGGAATAAAAGCAAGGAAACTTTTTTTTTTTTTTTTAGTGCTATTTTCTTTCCAAAAAATCCAGAAAGGAAGTTGTTGGACGTTGTAAGAGAAGAGGGAAATGCAGAACAGGATATTTATTAACCATGGTTCAGTCATATCTTTGTTAGAGCCTGGAAGTGCTCCAGTCAGAATCAGTTTAGCATTAGCACATCTCTGTAATGTTTAGTGGAGCTAGACTTAATTTTCACCAGTTGGAAAGAGAAACCCCTAATCATCTCCCATTACTCCTGAGAAATGAATTGCATTTCTTGTTTAAATCTTTGTTTGTTTAAACACTGCACTGTTGTATTTAACGCCGGATTAGGTGGGTGAGAGGAGGCTGAGAAACTGCATGGCTGTGTTTGCACAGAGCTGTACCCGATGCCCACCTCCTGTAGTGTGAGCAGTGGTAAGTGAACTGTTTCTGTGTTGTTCACTCACTCTGTCAGATCGAAGCTCAGCTCAATAGCATTAAACTAGCTCCCATTTGAAAGATTTGTCTTACAAAACCCTGAAAACTGCTCCGAACATGCATACATTGATTTTGTTGCTGGAATCTCCTGAGCTTTGATGAAAAGGAGACTCCACATGCAGGTGAAAGAGGGTTTACCTCTTCAATATTTAAAAGAGAAGATTAAGGATTTTTTTTGTTCAGCTAAGGCTGAACTAATCAGTGGCATACGAGGGAAAGAGAATTGGCCTTGCACCTATGGTATGAGAACGTTATTTTCATTAGATGAAAAACAAGTCCACATTTCTCCAGTAGCTGCTTCTGAGTAGCCATCTCCCATTATTCCCATTTGCACAGCTAATTGAATGTCCTGGAGCGCAGGAGTAAAGGTTTTTATTTTAGCTAGAGAGAGGGAGGGATTTGTCATGTTCATTGTGGGAAATCTGCTTAAATTTTGTCCTGGAAAAGATGCAGCTGTCCTGTCAGTTCACAGGAGGCTATCTGTGTGCTGGGCAGTTTAGTATTCAGAGAGGAGATAAGGCAGTTTTTGTAATCAGAATTTTAGTTCCATTCCATTTAGCTCTATTAAAACACTAAAAAAAAAAAAAAAAAGATGAGTGATTTTCACAAACTTTCATATTTCACTCAAAAGCAAAAGAAATGTTGATCTGGGCTTGTAAGATGGAGAAGGTTTTTTTTTTTTTTTTTGTCCTTGCTACAGTTATGTCTTCTGCCCTGTACTTGTGGTTATTATGGAATCAGAATGGTTTGGGTTGGAAGGGACCTTCAAGATCATCCAGTTCCAACCTCCCCAGCTATGGGCAGGCACACCTTCTACTAGAGCAGGTTGCTCAAGGCCCCATCCAACCTGCCTTGGAACATTTGCAGGCTTGGAGCCTCAATGGCTTCTCTGGGCAACCTGTTCCAATGCCTCACCACTCTCCTAGGGAAGAATTTCTGCCTAATGTCTCATCTTAATGCAGTTTCTTCCAGTTTGAAGCCATTGCCCCTCATCCTGTCACTCCACGCCTTTGTCAAAAGTCTCTCCCCCTTCAGTTACTAGAAGGCTGCCATGAGGTCTTCCCAGAGCCACCTTTTCTCCAGGCTGAAGTTCACAGGATGTTAGGGGTTGGAAGTGACCTCTGAAGATCTTTCAGTCCAACGCCCTGACAGAGCAGGACCAGAGAATCCAGCACAGGTTGCACAGGAATACATTCAGACAGGGCTGGAAAGGCTCCAGAGAAGGAGACTCCACAACCTCTCTGGGGAGCCTGTTCCAGTGCTCTGTGACCCTTACAGTCAAGAAGTTCTTCCTCATGTTGAGGTGCAACTTCTTGTGCTGCAGTTTCCATCCAGTGCCCTCGTCCTATGGCAGGGCACAAGTGAGCAGAGGCTGTCCCTGTCCCTTTCTTCCTGACCCTCCAGCCCTCAGATATTAATATCAGCTTTTCACACTTGGACTTGTTTCTTTCTAGCCTTTGGTCCCCATTAGAAGCCTTCACATTCATAGAATCTTCCTCCATTGTTTTGTGGAGCAAGAGTAGGGTGTCCTTCAGTTTGCACCACCTCATTGCTGAGGATGTCAGCGCAATGCACTGCACAGCATCCTGGGCAAAACGAGAACTTTCCACCTTCTGTTCTCTGCTCTGGCTTTCTCTTGCATTCAGCTGTGAAATCCAGGTGGCACAAACGTTGCTGGAAATTGTGGCCCAGGTGAGGCCTTGGGGACCATGAAGGGAAGGGCAGGAATTTGCAGAGGTGAACAAGCCCTGCTGCAAGGTATCATAGCACATTACGAATGCATCTAAACTCAAGTCTTATCAGCCACGGTTTTGATCTGCAGTAGGAAATGGAATAACAAAACTGAAATGAATGCTACAGAGACAGATAAAGGCAGATAAGAGGTTTTCAGAAATTAGATAACATTTATTTTCAGTCATTTGTAAGAATCACTGGCTCTGCCTCTTAGGCATACGCTGGCTGCATTCTTGCACAGCATGGTTCTCCTTCAGCACTTCTGTGCCCCTGCCATCCTTCAGCTGAGGTCACACTCCAGAAACATATGGAAGTCAAAAATAAAAGAGAGAAAGAGAGAGAGAAAGAGAGAGGGAGAGCAGCTTCTTAACCACATCTCATAGTATTTAAACTAATGCTGGTTGATCTGGAAAACGAATCGATGGTGATGACTTAGCCTCCCTTCAGTATGGGCAGAGAGCAGCGAGGACAAGGCAAACAAGCTCTGGAACGGCTCTCGGGACTAGAGGATTATTTGTCTAACTTAATGCAATTGTGAGTAATCGTCAAATCCCGCTGTAAAAATAATGTCTGAGTGCTGCTTGGTAAAACTCAACTGTATCTAATGGCCACATAGATTCTGTAAAGTATTTAGTGCTTCGATTGCCAGAGAAATATTTAATTTCCTACAGCCTTTCCAGTTTGCTTGATTTAAGAGAGTTTCAGTAGCACACCTACCGCCGTTCTGAACTCAGAGTCAGAAGTAGTCTTGATGAACTTAGGCCGGTTGTGATTACACAGAAGGTTGCTGGTCTTTTATTGCTCTTCATTTCATACTGTCATTCTGTTCTGCCAAGAGATCTTAGTTCCAAGGGTAGGAGCTGAACCAGTGGCTTATTTTTTTCTCTGAGATAATCCATAAAGATGCCTCTTCACCTCTTTGATGTGATAAGGAAGTGTTAAATCAAAGTGAATCCTTACTCTGTACCTTGGGACAGAATACTGCTTAAGCCAATTGTTACTGTTCCTGAGTGTTTTAGACAGTGAACCATGCATCTCTCTCTGCACATCAGAGAAGATTGTAGCAGTCATCCTGTGCCACCTGCTATCACTTAATTAGTATAATCATCTAATTTCCAGTTGGAAATAATGGCATCATGCACTTTTTAGTAATTGTAACCGTCATAATATATTCCAAATGATGTTACACTAACATTATGTGATTTAGGCATTTTAGGAGGGGATATTTGCTTTGCATTTGCACACTGGTCCTTTTGGTCTTGACTCCCACTCAGCAGCAAAAGGCCATAAGCAGTTTCCTGTGCTATTACGATCCTAAAAGATATCACTGGTTCATCTCAGAACTCTCCAAATGAGCCTTTGGCAAGTGCGATTTAACCTGTGCTGGGCAGAGAGAAGAATAAATAATGGAAGCTACAGCTCAGCCAGGTTGCCAAGGGTTTGGTCTGGGTCGTTGGCAGAGTCTAATCATTCAGAACTGCCAGGTTGGTAGTGCTTGCATTTGCAGGTTGGGTTTTGCACATGTTCTGTTTGAGGTTCTCAGTTGAAGGCACCATCTTGGTCTTAATGTTTCACCATTACTATACCATAGCATTGTTTTCCTCCTGCAGGTTACATCACAGCAAATGAACAGGTAATAGACAGGTTGAGTTTGGGACAGCTTCCTTTCACGGGGCAGTTCAGGGCTGTGAGGCCTTGAAGACAGAAAGAGAGAGAAAAAGAGAAAGCAATAGGCAGTGACAGGCAGGGAGGCAGGCAGACCTGAGCCCCCGTCAGAGCCAGCCCTCCCCCATCCCTGTGATGCTGTCTGGCTCTGCCACATACAGAGCAGGCAAGGTTATTACCGCTCTGCTCTGTAAACATGCTGTGCCTCCTGGACATCTTCTATTTTTATTTCATTTCTGTGCTATATCTTATATGTAAATCTAGGCTGGCCAGAGTGAGGAGGCATTCATAGCACTGGGCCAAATTCATTCCAGGTGCAGTTCCAGGTCCACTGACTTCAATGAAATTACACCTGGGATGAATTTGGTCTATATTAACTATAGAGATTACATGTCCAGCTTCCTTAGTATACTAAAATACCCAGAATACATATAAATAATGAAGTATGTAATTACAGTCCTGGTTTTAATTTGTGTTCCTAAATGTGCTGATGCTTTTGCACATGGTTGGAGTTAGAGCCCCGCTATTGCAGGGTATTTTTGTTTGGCACAAACAGATTGGAGTTTTTCTCTAGAGCAGTTAATGTTTACTTTCAAATATTGCAGTAAGTCTTTGCAAAATCCATATGCTGGCTGCTTCCCTAATTACAGCATTGCATTATATTGGCCTTAGATGTCATAGGTATAGAGAGAGATCACAGAATTGTAGAATCACAGAGTCATTAAGGCTGGAAAAGACCTCTAACATCGAGTCCAACCTTCAACCCAACTACCATGGCTGCTAAGCTATATCCTGAAGTGCCACATCCACAGATTCTTGAACACCTCCAGGGATGGCGACTCCAGCACCTCCCTGGGCAGCCTGTTCAATCTCTGACCACTCTTGCAGGAAATAATTTTTTCATAATCTCCAACCGAAACCTCCCCTGGCGCAACTTGAGGCCATTTCCTCTCATCCTATTGCTAGTTACATAAGAAAAGGGACCAAGCCCCACCTCACTCCAACCTCCTTTCAGGTAGCTGTAGAGAGCAATGATGTCTCCCCCCAGGCTTCTCTTCTCCAGACTGAACAACCCCAGCTCCCTCAGTGGCTCCTTGTATGCCATGCCTTCCAAACACCTCACCAGCCTCATTGTGCTTCTCTGAACACACACCAGCACCAAAATGTTTCTTACACTGTGGCAGCCAGAACTGAACCTGGTACTCAAGCTGTGGCCTCACCAGTGCTGAGCACATGGGCACCATCACTGCTCTGCTCCTGCTGGTCACACTGTTGCTAATCCAGGCCAGAACGCCTTTGGCCTTCCGGGCCATCTGACCACACACTGGCTCATGTTCAAATGCTTGCAAACCAGCACGCCCAGGTCCTTCTCCACTGGTTAACCTTCCAGCCACTGTGCCCTGAGCCTGCAGCATTGCTTGGGGTTGCTGTGACCCAAGTGCTGGACCTAGCACGAGATGAACGTATGCAAGGCATCGCGATGCTGCCACTTAAAAACATCCTGCGAGCAATGAGCTTAAGTTCGCATTGATTGTCTGTTAATCAATGCACACAAATAGGTGATGTTGTCAGAGCTGCTAGGCGCCAATAGATCTGTTGGCTATCAATGCTAAAGGGTTTGGTCATTTCTGGTTCCTGCTCCAAATCGTAGGGAGCAGGTGGGGTTGACAGGAGTCTGTTGCTGACCAAACCCACCACCAGCAGCTTCCAGAGGGGCTCTGCCACCAACAGGAGAGGTAAAAGGCGTGAAGTGTGCCTTCCCTGTGCCCTGCTTGGAGCAGTGCTGCCCAGCATGGAGCCCCGGGGAGCCAGCTGCGGCTGGGTGACGCTAACGAATGGCAGCGCAGCTGAGCGGGTCGATAGGGAAGCAGGCAGCGCTGGTTAAGGGTATCGATAAATGTACCTTTATTTTCTCTTCAATGGATAAGTGTCGCAGTTAAGAGTCCTATGGATCTCTTAATTGAAAGTTAATTTTAAATCAATAGGGAGAGTCATTTAAATATTGATCAGGCCTTTCTACAACATTTTTTTTTTCCTTTTTGATTTTTTTTCTTTTCTTTTTTTATTCTTCTTTTTTTTGGAAACAACTTTGTTTAAATGCAATCAATAGCCCACAATCAGTGCCTTCGATAAAAAAATTGACAGATGTGCCCAAAATGCCTGCTAGGCAGAATCTTATCTCTTTCCTTACGTAGCGTAGACATGTCAGGCCTCTCGCAGGAGTCCCTGGGTATTTATGGCAGAAGTGGGCTTTCCTTAAATACCAAACTGCACTGCTACCACACCTCCTCCCCCTTGTTTGGCACTGAGGGGGTTGAAAGTGCAAAAGGAAGATTTCTGGGTTGTACAAATTACGTTGCCATTGTTATAAAAAGGCAGGCAGGCACGCTGCAAAAGCAGAATGCCCTTGTTTTGCACAGAGGGAGAAAGGACAGGAGCCCTCATTGGAAGTACATGACCTCTAGAATCTGTGTTGCAACCCAGCAGACACTGCCCTGTGCAAAATGATCCCCACCTTGCAGTGACGCAGGCGTTCCTGTGCCACGCCATGTGTGCATGTTGAAAAGTTCCCATTTTCAGCTGGATNTTTTCTTTTCTTTTTTTATTCTTCTTTTTTTTGGAAACAACTTTGTTTAAATGCAATCAATAGCCCACAATCAGTGCCTTCGATAAAAAAATTGACAGATGTGCCCAAAATGCCTGCTAGGCAGAATCTTATCTCTTTCCTTACGTAGCGTAGACATGTCAGGCCTCTCGCAGGAGTCCCTGGGTATTTATGGCAGAAGTGGGCTTTCCTTAAATACCAAACTGCACTGCTACCACACCTCCTCCCCCTTGTTTGGCACTGAGGGGGTTGAAAGTGCAAAAGGAAGATTTCTGGGTTGTACAAATTACGTTGCCATTGTTATAAAAAGGCAGGCAGGCACGCTGCAAAAGCAGAATGCCCTTGTTTTGCACAGAGGGAGAAAGGACAGGAGCCCTCATTGGAAGTACATGACCTCTAGAATCTGTGTTGCAACCCAGCAGACACTGCCCTGTGCAAAATGATCCCCACCTTGCAGTGACGCAGGCGTTCCTGTGCCACGCCATGTGTGCATGTTGAAAAGTTCCCATTTTCAGCTGGATCTCTGGGATGTCATCTCTCTTGCCTCCATTGCAGCACAGAGCCAGGCTTGATTCCGTTTGGATTTGACAAAGCGCACAGTTAAGTTAACAGGATACAAATTTCATTTTGTGAGATTCATTGAGATTAATCTAATAAACCAAACCTAGCTGCGTGTGGCTTTCAGCATTTCAGCAAACACTGGACCTTCTCTAACCTGCATCCACAGCATCCTCAGGCACTTCCCACAGTGGCCTGCTGCACCTCGCTTTGTCACACCTTGGGATGAGCTCAGGCTGCACATTTGGGTACAAGCAATAGGAATTGTATTTTTTTTTTTCCTGTGCTGTCTAATTAATTACCAAGTCACACTTTGACGTACACAGGTCTGAAGTTGTCCTTTGTGATTATTTTCCTTATTTTTTAGTTTCCAAATGCAGTGCCTTTTAAACAAAGATTTGTACTTCTAAGTACTTAAGCCCTTTTTGAAATAGGAGAGGGTAAAGTCAATTGTAAGAAATCACAAGATTAGGTATATATAATATATGTCACATATTATACATAGAAATAGTATATTTTATATATTGTATAATATATACATACTATGTATTATATACTATATATTCTATATTCTGTACTCTCTATATATGTAATTTTGTCCAAAGTCACATTTTTATTGTCAGTGGTCTGACTTCAGTATAAAATAAAATTGGTCGACCATTGTGCTGACAGACATTTGACTGCAAAGCATCACCATAATTACATTCCCTTTCAAAGTGCCAAGCTAGAAATTAAGTTCCGTAATTAAAGCTGTTTATGAGACGTAATAATTTGAGGCAGAAAATAATAATCAAAGTCTCTCTCTCTATTTTTTTTTCTTTTCAAGAGTACCATCAAAGGAGAATAAGGATTCCTTGGGAAAAAGAAATATGGATCTCTATCTTGGAATAGAGTGTCCTCTGTTTTTGCTATTAATACAAATGCTTCCTTCCTGCTGTTCTGGAAATCCACTATTTCCTAATCCAGCATTATTGTCCCCTTAATGGGACATTTTAAACCTATTTTGCTCCCTTTTCCGTTAGCAAAGCTGCGTGAAGAGGGTAAATGCAGAAGGAGAAGCCAGGTGTGATCGGTTCATCTGCATAGGGGCTGGGCATGCCAGGCTGCTGCTCTCAGGAGCGGCCTGAAGATGTGACTGATAGATCTTATTTGTCTGATAGAGTTGACCAGGGAAATAGAGCTACAGCTGGTTACTTCATTAGGTCCTCTCATTGATTGAACCCTGCTGAAGTGATGCAGCAGGCTCCTGAGATAACTGCTGGTAATAGAACAAAATGAATTCTTATCACAGAGATTGGAAAGGCCATTAACCCTGGCCTCCAATGCTTTCCAGAGGTCACAGACAGGAAGCCAAGCGGTGACTGGGAAAACTGTTTTCTGTCTAACTACAGGTCATCTTCCGGGGGGGGTGACTTCTGTACCCTTCAGCTTCTGCACCAGCACGGCTGGTACACTGGCAGATGTTAATAATCAGCTGTAAATAAATATTGGAAGCAGCAGCAGAAAACCGAGAACGCCCAGGAATTTATTTCAATAAATATTTAATAAAAGAGCAATTGTTGCTGTGATATTTACTGCCAGTCTGCTGTAGATTTTTGCTTAATACTTTTCCACATAAATTGAAAAGAGAAATGCGTAGAGGCCCTTAAAAAAAAAAAAAAAAAAAAAAAAAAAAAAAAAAAAAAAAAAAGGAAATTCTATATGGGTTTATATAAAAATCCCTCTCCTTCCTCCCTTCAAAGCTGGGGGTTATAATTGCCTGCTGCCTGCCCGCTCGCCTCATTCAGCAAGCCTATCACCAGTTCATCTGTGAATTAGTGCAGGGCACTGCTTGCCTTTCACCTGGTTGAGAAGGGTATATATCTAAGTAACAGTCCTATAATTTACATTTAATGCAACCTTTCAATTGACCAAGAGCCCACAACCTAAGCCCCCATCTCACAGCTGAGGACTTTCCCACATTTGTCAAGTCAGTGCCACTCCAGCATCAGGCAGGAGAAAGCATCCATTTAAAGCCTGGAGCTGCACATGACAATTCTCCTCAGCCCTTGGGAGAAACCCAGTCATGGAAGTAGCTTTTTGTGTTGCTTGTCTGATTCTGGCTTTGAGCAGCAGCAGCATCCTGCTGCACATTTGGATTAGGAAGATGTAGTGGATGCATCCCATCAAATACGATGGAGCATTTTCTCTTTCTTACTGACACACACGAGGCAGGGCAGAGCCGCGTCCTAAGTTGTTTTTAGCAGCATGTTGGTGGCTTCTATCCCTGTGATTGTGATTTAATTTCAATGTCTGTGGTCATGTGGTATTCTCTGTTGGAGCCAATCTTTCACAAGGAGCAAGTTCATTTAAATGTAAATGGGGTCCTGTGGATGGAAAAAACTACATACTTCATGTCTTCAGTGACCCACCCAAGCATTTGGTTTGGCCTTCCATGCATAAATAATAACAAGAAGGTATTGCTGTCATTGCCTCGCTGGAAACACCAGCAGTGGTTTGGCACAGCAAAACACCCAGGCACTAAAAGGAGATTGGTTTGGATAAACTCACAGCTCACATCCCTAGCCTGGTTACACAGTGTTAAAAAAAAAAAAAAANGCACACAGTAAAAAAAAAAAAAAAAAAAAAAAAAAAAGAGAGAGAGAGCAAAAAAAAATTAAAAAAAAAGAAAGAGGAAAAATCAAAAAGAGAGAAGGAGTTACAGAGTTATTTTGAGGAGTTGTGAATTACAGGAACAGATGAAACCCAAGGCAGGCTGAGAACATGCTGTGCCTAAAAATACTCTGCAGGAGCAGAAAACGTGTCATTTTGTTAACTTGAATGGATTTTTTGCTCTTAATTGTTTGTGGCAATTTGCAAGAGTGGGATGAGAATGTGGTATAAGTGGCAATATAATTAGCATTAATTTAGCATAAAAATGCAAACCTACATTTTTAAAGTAGTTACCTTCCCTTGCACTAAAACATAGCAGGGGATTACATAACTCTGAAGTACCTGTGGCTTTTTTCAGGGTGTTATTAAATAGGATAAAATAGAAAAGAGTTTTATTCTTTATTACTGATGTATGCAAGGGGATAGGAATGACTGAGTTCCTTCTTCTCTGCTGGGGAGAGTCCAGCAGACCTACGAGGCTGACTGGGAACATCTCTGCTACAAAGAAAGNAGGGGATAGGAATGACTGAGTTCCTTCTTCTCTGCTGGGGAGAGTCCAGCAGAGCCTACGAGGCTGACTGGGAACATCTCTGCTACAAAGAAAGGCTGAGAGCCCTGGGACTGGTTAGTTTGGAGAGGAGAAGGTTGAGAGGGGACCTGATCAATGTCTATAAATATTTGAGGGGTAGGTGTCAAGATGAAGGTGCCAGGCTCTGTTTGGTGGCACACAGTGACAGGACAAGGAACAACAGGTACAAGCTGGAGCCCTGGAGCAGGTTGCCCAGAGAAGTTGTGGAGTCTCCTTCTCTGGAGACTTTCAGAACCCACCTGGTTATGTTGCTGTGTGTCCTGCCCTAGGTGATCCTGCTGTGGCAGAAGACTGCCCTAGGTGATCCAGAAGCCTGGACTGGATGATCTCTGGGAATCCCTTCCAACCCCTACTGTTCTGTGGTTCTGTGATTCTTTGTACCCAGCCCTTTGTGGCACATCTGTTTTCACACTGCCCCACTCGTGCTTGGTCTCCTTGTAGAAATACTCCAGGTGTATTTCAGCAGAAGTGAAAAATCTCCCTTCTAAATTCCCCTTCCAAGCAAGCGAAATCACAAACAGCTTTTCATCTGTGTGGCTGAGCAGATGCACTCTGAGAATGACTTTGTTAAAGGCACACTGTTCTTTATCTCATTTACTAAAAATGTTATGTTCTGTTGCAGATGTTTGCAGGGCATGACACACGAGCCTGGAATCTCAGTGTATACCTTCAGTGAGAATCACTTGTGAGGCATCCCAACTGCCAGCTAGTTGTGCCCTGCACTAAGACACGGGGCTTTGGCTTTGCTCCAGAGCGTGCAGTAAAGGGCTGGTATTTACTGCTTGCAGAGATTTCTCAGGAATATTTGATAAGCTTTCCTCTTCCAAAGTAGCTTGAGTTCAAGATGAGCTAGATGTAAGCAGTGCAAGATTTGCTACCCAGGGTAAGGAACAGGATCTTGGTGGTGGTTTTGGTACTCAGCTTTGTTAGATATAGCTGTAAATCAAATAATTCTATCCTCACAGCTTCAGATTCTAAAATGTTCATCTGTTGGCCTCTCTTGCTTTGTTTCATAGAGCTGGTTAAGTAACAATAGTCAAAGCTGTGTGTTTAGTTTTCCTAAGGATTGCAGTGCAGTAAGTGTGGTAGGTACATGGTGGCCGAGCTAACGCATTTTGCTGCCTGCCACATTACTCACCATTGGGGGATAGACCTGCTGAGCTGTTCTTCATTATTCAGTTACACTCTGTACAGACTGATTGCCACAGAACCTGTTAAGTCTTCGAGATACATTTGCTGACAACCCCATCTAGTCAGAATTTTTTAATCACAGGAAAAAAAAAAAAAAAAAAGAGCT
>WBNM01037258.1:66698-85255 GCA_013399055.1 Ramphastos sulfuratus
TTTTTTTTTTTTTTTTTTTTTTTTTTCTTCCTTCATATGCTTGTAGCTGGAGGGAAAAAACATAGGTGGAGACATTCGGTAAAAGGGATTTTACAAGCCTTACAGTTTTTCTAAGTCACAGCCAAGGGAGTTTAATTGGGGTAAGTTTTTTTGGAGGGTGGCTTGTATTTTTCTGACAGTTTGTAATATTTTCAACTCCATAACTCAGCAGCCATGAGACTGCATTAAAATTCCTGAGATGTATGAAGCAGTCAAATCTGAATCCTCTGTGAATAGCCGACCTGGGGTGTGGCTCAGGCCAGGAGCCCATCTGCTGCCTGTGGCCCCCCTGGTGCAGCAGAGTGCATGGCACCCAGTAAACCTTGCTCTCCTCACTGCCATGCCATGCTGGCCCTGCCTGCCAGAGCTGAAAGCAGGGAATGGCTTCCAAAGGGATGGGACCAAATGTCTTCTTCCAATGTAGCTTCTGAGTGGTTTGGCTTTCTTCAAAGAACTCCACTCCTAGAATATCCTGAAGTGCTCCAGGGTGTTTATGACACATTTGGGTTTGCAGTTCAGACTTTCTTCTTACTTCAGCCTTTAGGCAAATGGTGCTGGTGGCTTTTTGTGAATTGTTTCTTCTGCTGCTGTTGCGTCCCCTTCTTCTCCTGGTTTGTCTTCTTCATTGTCTGTTTTCCCCACAACTATGATATTATTTTATTCTGCTCTCAGGTTCTTGCATAACTTCTTAAGCTGAGACTGAGTGTAGCACCCACCATGAGACCTTAAACCAAAGTCCCAAAAGCTGACCATGACCACTCAGTGTATCTCTGCAGCAGGCTATGTCCCCCATGCTGCCAGCAGCAGTGCACTTCTTAGGTGGCAGAAGCATCCTCCTTGACTTCGATGCTTAAAGGCTAAGCACAGGAGGTGTTGATTTCCAGCAGAGGGCCACTCTTTGGCCATGAGTGAATGACAGGAGTGGGACTGCAACCAGTTTTCTGTGAAGGCTTATTTCAAGTATTCCTTCATTGCAGACAGAAGCCTTCATTAGAGTTTGGTCAGCAGCTGCTTCTGGAAGCAGTTCTTTCAGAGCTGCTGAACCTGCACACTGTCCTTCAAGCATTTAGGAGTTTTATTTTCACTTTTGCGTTTTGTTGTGGTTTGTTTTTTCCACTTTCACTGTTAGAAACTGGAGGTTACTTTCAAACTTAGTCATGCTGAGTTTGTATCAGTCTCAAGGGGTGTTTCTTGTATGATTTTCAATGACTAATTTGCAAGCAAGAAGACCTTCTTCTGTTTACAGTTTGTTTCTCTTAAAGGTGTGGTAGTTCATTTTTCAGAAGGAGCTGAAATACATCCAGAGAATAGAACCATGGAGTTGTTTTGGTCCAAAAAGCCCTTTCAGCTCATCGAGTCCAACCACCCTCTAACTCTGCCAAGGCAGGGACTAAGCCGTGTCCCTCAGCGCCACATCTCTGCCTCTTTTCAGCACCTCCAGAGATGGGGATTCCACCACCTCCCTGGGCAGCCTCTGCCAGTGGTTGAGAACCTTTCCGGTGAAGAATTTTCTTTTTGTATCCAACCTAAACCTCCCCTGGTGCACCTTGAGGCCATTTTCTCTCATCCTATTCCAAGTCTCAAAATGAACCTGGAGCACAACCTGCAGAGCAGTTCTGTGCCTCAGCTGATAAAACACTGCTTGGAACAGTATTTGACTTCTACTTCAAAATTTGACTTAAAATGTCTTAGTTAAACAAAGAGTAAAACTCATTTTTGTTACAGTGCTAAATGAAGTTTATTATCCCAGCAATTCAAACCAGTTTAATCCCAGCACTGGTGTTCAGCAAGTGTTCAGCTTGCTTTTCATATTGTGGCTTCTAACTGCCCTAGGTTGCCCTGCAAGGGAAAAATTGCCTCCTTCTCATCCCTTTTGTTCCCAGATTTTATGAAGGCATCTTGTCAGTTGCTTTTGTTTTGTCTGTATGTCAGGGTTAAACTGGTTTATGAAGTTCAGCTTTGTATTGAGTTCATGAGGTGGTATCCAACAGCAGCATTCTGGGGAGGGAGCGTTCAGAAGGGGCTATGGGGATAGGCTGAGGGCAATGGTTTGAAACTGGAGCAGGGCAGAGATAGGCTGGACATCAGGAGGAAGTTCTGCACAGTAAGGCTGGCGAGTCACTGGGACAGACTGCCCAGGGATGTGGTTGAGGCTCCATCCCTGGAGGCGTTCGAGATCAGCCTGGATGTGACCTTGGGCAGCCTGCTCTAGTTGGAGGTGTCCCTGCTGCCTGCAGAGGAGTTGGACAAGATGAGCTTTGAGGGTCCCTTCCCACCCAGTGCAATCTGTGGGTCTGTGACTTGTATGCATAGAGCTTGGAGATGGCACCAGCCATACAATGAGTTTGACTTTAGGAATCCTTCCAGGCTGACGTCCTCTGAAGGCACACAAACATGTGTGTGGTCCCTCCTAGGCATCAGCTAAAACATGGCAGTGTCCTGCACATGATGGAGTGAGTAAGGATTGTCACCTCATGTCACATGCAGCCCACAGCAGACACTAACAGAGCCAAGCCTCGGATGCCGAGTGTCTTCCAGTCTCCTTGTCCTTGGTGAACACGGCTGGCGTGCTGGCCTGTGCTGACACTGGCACTGACTGTGTCCAGTGACCTGGGCTCACACCATGGGGAGGAGCTTTCCCAAAGCCTCTGGAGGAATGGAAATGCCAGCTGCTGCCCAAACGTGTCTGTATGGAAGTGCCAATGCCCCATTACATCTCCACAGCAAAGCCCATGGCACACTTCGCTTCTCTATCCTCTGTTTGTGGGGCAGAGGCTGCTGGAAAGGCAACAGGCAGACAAAAGCCTGAGTCAGGTTCCTGTGGTGAGCTGAACTGGGGCACTGGTCCCTACACACAAAGCACGAGGGACAAGCAAAGAGATGTGTTGCACGCAGTGGAAAGAAAGGATCTCTCCTCAAGGAAGGCTCTGTCTTGAGGACTGGGTTAGAGATTATCTAGACAAAACGGACACCCACAAACCCATGGACCCTGGTGGGCTGCCCCCACAAGTGCTGAGGGAGCTGGCTGATGTTCTTTCAAAGGTGTTGGAGAGCAGGGGAGATGCCTGAGGATTGGAGCAAAGCCATTACAGTCTCCAAGAAGGGCAACAAGGAGGACCCAGGAAATGACAGAGCAGTCAGCCTCACCTCCAGCCCCTGAAAGGCACTGGAGCAGCTTGTTCTGCATCATCTCTAAGCATGAGAAATAAAAAAATATCAGGAGTAACCAGCTTGGGTTCATGAAAGGGAGATCAGGTTTGATCAATCTGATAGCCAGCTGTGATGGTGTGACCAGCTGGGTAGATGGGGGGGGAACAGTGGATGGTGTTTACCTCATCTTCAGCAAGGCTTTGACACTCTGCCCCATAACATCCTCATAGGTTAGATGAGTGGACAGTGAGGTGGGTTGAGGACTGGTTGAATGACAGAGCTCAGAGCGTTGTGAAACAGTGCAGGTCTAGTTGGAGGCCTGTAGGCAGTGGCGTTCCGCAGCGTCCAGTTTTGTTCAACATCTTCATGTTGAACATGGATGAAGGGACAGAGTGAACCTTCAGCCAGTTTGCTGACGATAAAAAACAGGGAGGAGTGGCTGACACCCCCTCAGGTTGTGCTGCCATCCAGCCAGATCTGGACAAGCTGCAGAGCTAGGGGAGAGGAACCTCAGGAAGTGCAGCAAGGGCAAGAGTATGGTCCTGCCCCTGGGGAGGAGCAACCCCCTGCAGGCAGACAGGTGAGGGGTGGCCTGCTGGGAAGCAGCTCTGCAGAGAATGACATGGGAGTGCTGGGGGACAAAAGTTCCCCATGAGCCAGCAAGGTGCCCTCGTGGCCAAGAATGGCAATGGTCACCCGGGGGGCATTAAAAAGAGCGTGGCCAGCAGGATAGGGGAGGTTCTGCCCTTCTACTCTGCCCTGCTGAGGTCACATCTGGAGAATTGTATCCAGTTCTGGGCTTCCCAGTACGAGAGAAACAGGGAACTACTGGGGAGAGTCCAGTGGAGTTTACAGAGATGCCGAGGGGACTGGAACTGAACAAAGAGAGGCTGGGGCTGTCTGGCCTGGAGAAGAGCAGCCTGAGAGAGGATCTGATCAGTGCTGATCAATAGCTAAAGGGGCAGGAACAGAGCATGGGGCTGGACTCTTTTCAGTTCCACCTGAGCTGAAGGGAAAACTTCTTTGGTGTGAGAGTGCTGGAGTCCTGGAGCAGGCTGCCCAGAGAGGTTGTGGAGTCTCCTCTGGAGAGATGTGAAACTCACCTGGACATAATCCTAGGCAACCTGCTTTAGCAGGGTGGCCCTGTGTTAGCAGATGGCTTGGACTAGATTATCCCTAGAAGTCCCTTCCAAACCTCAGCATGCTGGAATTTAGTGATTCTTTGGGGTCCTAAAGGGAGCACACTTCAAAAAGGTGATGTTTAGACAAAAAAGTGTGGCACCTCCTTCACATAGTTATCAGAAATGCTTCTCCTGTCCTTCACATGTGCTTCTCACCAACATGCCCAGCTGATCTGCCTGGCTGGCTCAGCAGTGTAAAGGTAGCTAACTGCCTGAAAAAACACTGGACTGATTTTCACCAAATGTATTCAAAGTCATCATAGGAAAAAAGATTAACAGAAAAGTATAAAAAAACCCTACTTGCAAATGAAACTCTTTTACCTCCATCTTAAGACACCACCATTACTGACATGCTGTGAGAGACTCAGAAGTCTTGAAAGTAACTCTAGAGTAAAGCAGATTTTTTATTTTTTTTTAATGGAGGTGCCTAAATTAATTTTGCTCTTATAATAGGCAACTTCATAAGGATTTTTTTTGCCCCCCCTGCTTTTGGAAGTTATTTGCTGCTTGTTTCCCATCACGTTCCACCCTTCAAATGAAATACTGCCATAAACAAGTGGCTGTTATAATGCCCAGACCTCAAAGCCCGGCACAGATGGTTTTGTGAACACACGATTTGAAAGGAGTGAGCCTTGCCCAGTGTATTTGTAGGTCAGCCTGGATGGAGGATCTATGTTTTATGAGGGCTATAAAAGCTGCTTAAAGGCCAGGTGCTGACCATCTCTTTTGCACTGGGAACAATCCTCTGTGCCTAATTTCTATCAGGCTGGGTAGATGCTTGAAACTGCTCAGCATCCAGTCCAGATAGCCTCGACCACTCCTGGAAGCCAAGCTTGATGGCTGCACTTTAAGTCCTTTTTTTTCTGGAGTGTGACCTCTGAAGCTTTGAACTTCTGCAAACACCCTCAGCCAAGCAAAGCCAATCCATGCCTTGCAAACTCCATTTTTTCCTCTCTTTCATTCTTCAGCTTTACAGCAGAGCCTTTCAAACAGAAAACCATTTTCTTGTAGTGTGGGGCTTGTAGTGATAGGGTGAGGGGCAACGGATTGAAGCTTGAAGAGGGCAGATTGAGACTGCAGATTAGGAAGAAATTCTTGGCAGTGTGGGTGGTGAGACACTGGAACAGGTTGCCCAGGGAGGTTTTGGATGTCCCCTCCCTGGAGGTGTTCAAGGCCAGGTTGGATGAGGCCTTGAGCAACCTAGGCTGGTGGGAGGTGTCCCACGGCAGGGGGTTGGAACTAAGTGATCTTGAGGATCCCTTCCAACCCAAACCACTCTAAGAATCTATGAATCTTTCTAACTGTAACTATGCCTCATCTTGGCTTATCTCTTTCCGTTGTAAGAGCAGCTGCAGTAGTTGTGATTGTGACGTATATGAATTGGTGAGGGTAGGTCTGGAAGCAGTGCTTGTTAATAACGTCACTACCTGTCATCAAGACTAGCACAGACATCTGCCTGCAGAGAGAGTAAAAAGAATACTCTACACTCACTCTGGCCCTATTCCTAAATTCCTGTGTCCTGCTCCTAATTCCTATTCCTAAGTCCTGTTCCTAATTCCTATTCCTAAATTAGCTAAGCCTGGATCTAGTAAGGTAGAGTGAATCAGCAGAATGTTAAATGGGCCTTCAGGAGTGCTGGAAAGGGACTTTTGACAAAGGCAGGGAGTGATAGGACAAAGAGTAATGGCTTCAGACTGGAAGAAGCTGGATTGAAATGAGACATTAGGAAGAAACTGAAGGAAAGTTGATGAGGCTCCAGAACAGGTTGCCCAGAGAAGCTGTGGAGGCTCCAAGCCTGGAAGTATTCCAAGCCACGTTGGATGGGACCTTGAGCACCTTGGTGTAGTAGGAGGTGTCCTTGCCCCTGATAGAGTGGGTGGTTGGAGCTAAATGATCTTTAAGGTCATTTCCAACCTAAACCATTCTGTGATTCCATGATTTTTCACACCATCCCTGTGAACTTGTGCCTGATTAGTGTAGGAAAGTCCTGGTGCAGGGCCTTACAGTCTCCTTGCATACATTTTATGGCTTTTTGTGTTACCTACTGTATTCAGATCACACCACCTGTAAGTACCCACTGCTCCTTGACCTTCTGTACTGAGCAGGGGGAAGGGGAGGTTGGTGTGTTGATAGAGTAGACCTCACTCTCACAATCAAGGACTAAATACAGGCTGTACTGCCTTGAGTCAGCAGCCTCTGTGTGTGGAGATGCAGGCTGCAATTACCTGAGCACATTGCATTTCCCCCCCCTGCTTTTCCGAGGCCACAGAATGGAGTTGCATGGGGCTGTGGATGAATCAGTGCTGGGCAGGGATGGCAGAAGCAGCCTTTAGAGCCTCACTGTGTTGGCTGTGAAATTCAGACAGTGTGCAGTGGAGGAGGCTGGCGATCCCAGGAGGAGAAATAATGGGGTATGTTTAAGACAGCTGAAGAACTCACTTCCATATCTGTCTCTGCTGGAGAGATCCTATATTTTTTTATCCTAAGCAGGTCACCTTACCCAGACTTTTCATAGGAGTTCACTGACTGTGTGGCCTTCATTTTCTGACTGCTTGGTTTGAGGCTGTGCTGTACTGTTAAATAAGTGCTGAACACACAGCTGCAAATGGAAGCAATCAGTGCTGTGCTTTGAGCATATTAAGTGCTATATATTGCCGTGTACTTGGGAAAAATTGGGTCCCATTGTATCAAACTGGGTTCTCCAAGTTAGTAGATTTTTTTTTTTTTTTTTATCCTCGATTTCTTCATACCTCCCCTTCCTGAAACTGCAGAATTGCCTGCTCATCGCTTAGGAGGTAATGAAGATAAATTCATTAATGTTTGTGCAGCAATAAAAGTCAATAATGAAAGGAATAAGCTGGCTTTCAGATGAAAGAAGAGATGCAGTAAATAAAATGTGTGGGCTCCTGTTGAACAGTGAGAAGTAAACGAACCCCTGAATCCGCAGCGAGAGTCTGGTGCAATGAACAAAGCAGGAGGCTTTGCCATGAGGTAGAGCTCAGCCAGGACATTAAAGATTGTGTCACAGGGGAAGTGTCTTGATGCAGTTTTAAAGATATTCAAATGTTTTAGTTCAGTGACATTATTAATGATTCTAAAAATGTGGGAGGGTTGCTTCTCGTGCTCAAGCTATTACCATGTAGTGCTGTACTCAGAGTTACACAACATCAGTGGGGCTGGATTTGCTACCCAAACTCCTTTTACCAGAGCTAATGAGTCAGCTGAGAGTGGCAGAGGGTTTCTGTCCTCTCTGTGGACAAGCACTGGTGAAAGCCAGCTCGGTAAGCCAGGAGCATCAGAAGATGCAAAAGTGAAGGGTGTAATTTTGGGCAGTGGCACACCATGGCCAGTCTCGTGTCCAGTCTCTTTGCCTAGGAATCACTATCCTCACCTAGAATTTTCTCTCCACAGATATCCTCTTACTCCTTTTGTGCTTGACTTTCCCCACCCCACCTGCTGCTCATTCTTCAGGTGCCCCTTCCATATTTCAGGTCAGCTCCCAGGTGCCCTCTCTTATCCATCCTCCATCCCTGCTGACTGCCAGCTTTAATATTCCCACACAAGCCTCCCAGCATGTCTCAAGGTCTTTGCCTCATTTGCTTGGTAGATTGCAGTGGTTTGCACTTTTGGTCCCAGCCAGTGCCACCTCCTGAAGTCCAGTTTGGTGATTCTAACCCTAGTCTCCTGCCTTCTACCTGTTTTCTGTATGATCTAGCTGCCACCTCAGTTTCTCCTGCCTTCTCCATCTCCTGGTCATTTAGACTGTAGCTTAGAAGAAGTTCTTCAGCACAAAGAGTGGCAAGACTCTGGAACAGGCTGCCCATAGAGGTTGTGGATATCTCCTCCCTGAGGTGTTCAAAGCCAGGTTGGATGAGGCCTTGAGCAACCAAGTCTAGTTGAGAGGTGTCCCTGCCCATGGTGGGGATGTTGGAGTAGATGAGTTTTGAGGTCTCGTCCAACCTGAGCCATTCTATGATTCCTCAGACCACATTCTCCTTAGCTTTCCCCAGTTCTTTCTCTAATCCCCCAAATCTCCTTTCCATACTGGTTTTGCAGCCTGCTAGCAGAGGGAACACACTGCTCCTGCTCTGCTGGAGCAATCCCTGCCCTGTGCGCTGCACACTGACACACAGCAGCACCATAATGATAATTACTGTTAATAACAATAATAACAGCAACAACAATAATAATGACAATAATTATGATGATTATGATGCTGATGCTGGAAAGTTCTGTTTGGCTGCAGTACAGACAATACACTGCAGACTGCCTGTGGAGGGGAGCTGTGTTTTAGAAGCCCTGCTGAAGCTGCAGTGGCTCTGTGAGGGTGGCATGGGAAGTGTTGTAGTAGACAGAGGAGCTGGGTGAAGAAGTCTGTGGAGGCTCTGTGGGATGCGGCTGCACATGCAGCCTGGTGAGCTCTCAGTGCTGCAGGAGGTGTGAGTGTGTGCAGGGGTTATGGATTCCTAGGAAGTGGCTTTTCAGAGAGCGGCCAAGTAGAATTTTTCATGGCTACGCTGCTTGGCTGAGTTTGGGCAGTTGAATCCAACGTGGCACATGCCAGATATCATCCTGTCTGCCAGGTGGTGGGTTTCAGTTTCAAATCACTGCAACAGCAAAGATTTCCAAAGTGCAGATACACATCTAAACATCTCTTTGGGCTAAACCTGCTGTGATACCCAATCTGCAGCAGAGATTCAGAGCAGCTGATTTCAGACCAGGAACTTGAAATACCCTGAAGCTATAAGCTGAAGAAAAGGCACAGGTATGGTGGGAAGTCTGCATTAAGCTTACAAGTGGGTGGCCCCCATCAACTTGTCTGAAGTTGTTAAGAACAAATTATAAGTTCAGGTCTTGTTCAGAAGCTCTCTCTGAAGTGTTTTCAGTGCTATCAGCAGAGGCACCTCACAAGGCATTTCAGGGGCTGAGCCAAATTGGCACTGAAGATTTGTGCTTGTTAGGCAGTTGTGAGAGGGGAGTCCATAGGCAAGGCATGTCCTTTCCTTCTGCAGGGAGAGAATTAGATTGCTGCCAGTGAAGATTAATGCAGGAGAGCATGTTATTTAAACTCCGCATGGGAGAAAGAGCCTTCAAATTAGACAAACATGTAGGAAGGTAAAGGCAATGCAGCAAACTGAACAGTGGGGATTGAAAAACTTCACTGATGGGGAGTTGGGGAGGCACTGGAACAGGCTGCCCAGAGAAGCTGTGAAGGCTCCAAGCTTGGAAGGCAGGTTGGGTGGGACCTTGAGCAATCTGGTCTAGTGTCCCTGCCCATGGCAGGGGGTTGGTGTTAGATGATCTTTAAGGTCCCTTCTGACCCAAACTATTCTAGGATTCCGTGAATAAGGAAATGAAAGATGGAGAAAAGCATCCAGGATGTGGTGCTAATTTAGTGAAAGAATTTAGCCAAAAGAAGAGTGGATGCAAACACAGCCATATGTGCCATCTCCTGCCATGACATGAGCAGCTTTACAGCAAGGCTGGGTTACCTGCAGTACTTGGCGCAGCCTTGGGAAGCCCCCCAGATCTAACTGGTGTTTGCAAACTCCCAAACTCTTTGTATGCAGTGAGTCACCTGTTACTGTGCTGAGAACCACCTGCCACAGTATGCCATGCAAGTGTCTCCAACAAACCTGGCAGTGGAGCTGAGTTTCAAGCCTTGGAGTAGTCAATGGGGTGGTGCAATTCCTGTCCTCACACAAGGCAGCAAGGAAGGATCAACTTTAGGTACTGGGGCACAGGTCTGAAATAGCAAAGATCCTGGAGGCTGCTGTGGATGCAGGGGACGGAGATGTGTCATGTCACAGCTATGAATCCCAGAGACACCTAAATGCTGTGGCGTGAGTCAGGAACATTCCACAGAGCTGCATGATACTTGAGTTCATTATCCACATTTTCCAGATTGGAACTGGAGTGGTGAAGGAAGAACAGTACCAGAAGGGCTTGGGAGACAGCAAGGAGGCAGGAAGATGCTGCTGGTTTTTACTGCCTGCTCTGGTTTCCCTAGCAACGAGTGACAGGATGAGAGGAAATCACAGAACTATGGAATGGTAGAGGTTGGAAGGGACCTTGGAGATCATCCAGTCCAAGGCCTCTACCAGAGCAGGGTCACACAGAGCAGGCTGCACGGGACAGCATCCAAGCAGGTGTTGAATAACTTCAGAGATGGAGACTCCACCACCTCTCTTGGAAGCCAGGTCCAGTGCTCTGCTACCCTGAAAGTAAAGAAGTTCCTCCGTGTCCTTAGATGAAACTTTCAGTGTTCAAGGTTGTGCCCATTACCCCTTGTCCTGTCACTGGGCACCACTGAAAAAGGACTGGTCCCATCCTCCTGACACCTGCCCTTTAAGTATTGATCAGCAGTGATGACATCTGCCTCAGTCTTCTCCTCTCCGGGCTAAAAAGCCCCAAGTCCCTCAGCCTTTCCTGATCACAGAGATGTCCCAGTCCCCTAATCATCTTAGTAGCTCTTTGGTATACCCTCTCAAGCAGTTCCCTGAGGTCTTTCTTGAACTGGAAGCCCAGAACTGGACACAATACTCCAGATGTGGCCTCACCAGGGCAAAGTAGAGGGGCAGGAGAACCTTTTTCAACCTGCTTGCCACACTCTTCTTAATGCACCCCAGGATGCCATTCTTGGCCACAAGGGCACATTGTTGGCTCCTGGTCATCCTGTTCTCCACCATCACTCCCAGGTCTTTTCCCACAGAGCTGCTGTCCAGCAGATCAGGCCCTGGTCCCTGGCCTGTACTGGTGCAGGGGCTATTCCTCACTCGGTGCAGGACCCTACACTTGCCTTTGCTGAGCTTCATCCAGCTCTGCAGCCTGTCCAGGTCATGCAGGATGGCAGCACAGCCTTCAGGTGTGTCAGCCACCCCTCCCAGTTTTCTGTCATCAGCAAACCTGATGGAGGGTGCACTCCCTTCATCCAAGTTGTTGATGAATGCATTGAACATGACTGGACCCAATACTGGCCCCTGAGGGACACCAACTGTTACAGACCTCCCACTGGACTCCGTCTCTGACCACAATCCTCTGAGCTCCTTCTCTGGAGACTTTCTAAACCCACCTGGGCCATGTTCCTGTGTGACCTGCCCTGGGTAATCCTGCCCTGGCAGGAGCACTGGACTAGATGATCTCCAGATGTCCCTTCCAACCCCGACCATTCTGTGATTCTGTGAGCTCCATCCTTCATCCAGTTTGCAACCCACACCACTGTCCATTCATCTAACCCATACTTTCTAAGGTCAAGTTGCTTGAAGTTGCACCAGGGGAGTGGCCCTCTGAAGGGGGCCTACAAGAAAGCTGCAGAGACACTGTTTCCAAAGGCCTGCAGTGATGCGACCAAGGGCAATGGCTTGAACTCAGAGCAGATTTAGATAGGATGTGAGGAACAAGTTCTGCACCATGAGGGTGCTGGAACACTGCAGCAGGCTGCCCAGGGTGGTGGTTGAGGCAATATTCAGGTGAGGTGGTGGTTGAGGAAGTATTCAAGGTGAGGCTGGAAAGGGATCTGGGCAACCTGATCCAGTTGAGGATGTCCCTGCTGACTGCAGGGGGTTTGGACTGGATGTCTTTGGAGGTCCCTTCCTACCCAAACCATTCTTTGATTCTGATTCCATGACATTAGAAGAAACTTCTCCACTGAAAGGATTCTCAACCACTGTGACAGGCTGCCTGGGAGAGTCAGAAAAGGGTTGGACTGGATGATCTGAAAGGGTTTTTTCCAACCACAATGATTCCGGGATCCTAACCAGATCTCCTCCTGCCTGAGACACTAAATACCAAGAAAGAGGAACATTTAAACTGCAGGGCTGCAGCTAGCTACAGAACAAGATGCAGGACAAGGATTCATTCAAGTCACAAAAAAGCATCCTTAAAAGCTGAAAGAAAGCCAAAGTGATGTTAATAGAAGTGAGCACAGAGGTTGTGAGTTGGCTGAGAAGAGCACAGACGTGAAGGTACCTTGGAAAACTAAGCCAGAATGGTTAAAGTACCTCAGAAGCAGAAAGCCTGTCGAAGAGTCATTAGGGCTAGTAGACCACCAGAGGATAAAGAATCTATCTCCAGTGATCAGGAGATGGCAAAGAAAATAAATTCTTTTCCTCTGGTATCCTCAAAAGACAGAGTAGAAATATATGGACTAAGAGAATTCTTTACAGATAATTTCTGAGGCGTGCTGGTAGCAAGCCAGAAATAGGCGAGCAGCTCCCAAAGGCTGGGAGGTAAATGAGGAGAGGTTTACAGAGTGTCCCAGAGAGAACCCCAAAACTGAGGCACTGACAAAGTACTTCACTTCAATGGCATTTTAAATGAGTTGTTAATTAACATTGTGGGGCTCTTTGTAAGTACACTCTAAAGGATTACCCTGGATGCTGTAAGTGGGAGAACCAACCTCACCACTGAGATGATGTGCTGGAAATTCAGCTGGAGGAGGAGGGAGGAAAAACTGAAGGAAATCAGGGATCTGGTAAATGCAGATAAATAGCTAAAGGGTGGGGGTGATGAAGATAGGGCTGGGGTCTTTGCAGTGGCACCTAGTGACAGGAGAAGGGGCAGTGGCCACAAACTGGAACCTAGGAGGTTTCATTGGACTTAAGGAGTAAATTCTTTACTTTGAGGTTGCTGGAGCCCTGGAGCAGGCTGCCCAGAGAGATGGTGGAGTCTCCATCTCTGGAGACATTCAAAACCTGCCTGGACACTGCAATCCTGGGCAACTTGTTCTAGAGAGAACCTGCTTTTAGCAGTGGGGTTGGAGTGGATGAATTCAAGAGGTCCCTTTTGGTCCCTACTCTTCTGATTCTATGGCAGCAGAAGCATTTGTATATGAAGGGTCATTGAACACACAGACTGAACAGCAACACAGGAAAGTGAAACAAGGCTGAACAAGAGGCATAAAAACATGATGAAGGAAACTCTGAATATCCTAGGATTTTTTGGGGGTTTTCCCCACATGCTAGCAGTGGGCATCCAGTAAGCTGCAGAAGGTCATGAGGAGACTCTCATTGACTTTCTGAGCTTTGGGTCAGGCTCTTAGGCTTCGGTTCACCTGCCTAACTTGCAGCATTTAGATGTAGTGCCAAGGTGAAAAGTCTGCACTCCAAATACTAAACTTGGGACGGAAATCCCTCTGTAGCCAGGGGGCAATCAGATGATTCAGCCTGTGTGAAGTCTGAGGGGTGCCTCCCTGCACAGACCAGCGCCTCAAGTTGGGCAGGGTTTATTCAGCATGTTGAATATGAATTAACAATGAGGTGTAATTTTCTTGCCTAACTAACCTTGATGGCAGTGTATTAGTCTTGGAGCCAGACAATGCTAAAGCTGATGGGGGGGAAGCAGCATTTTCTCTGACCCGTAGTGGCAGCCAAAAGAAAAGTCCTGCTCAGCCGGAGAAGGTAGACTGTCCTCCGTACAGAATCATGCTTCAGTGCCTTCCTAGAGATGGCCAAGCACAGAATCCCTTTTTGCATAATAAATGATTAGCTGTACATCTCCAGTCACATCTGGAAAGCATTGCAGAGGTTTGCTCTGAATAGCTGACATTCCCTCTTAATGGTTTTGTCAGCATCTGTTTCTTTTGCCTCTTGCAAAATATTTGATAAAATATTAATGCAGAAATAAAACAACAAAAATACAACCTGCAGATTTCCCTGCTTTCTGATAAATCAGTATGGCTCAGCAGAAGCTCACCAACATCTCTTTCCACGTTTTGCATTATCAGAGTTAGACAAGCTTCCTGATTTACTCTGAGGCTAGGGGATGAAGTCTAGAAAACAGGCAATCCTAGCCAGCAGAGAGAGGAGAGACAGAGAGAGGGAGAGCTTGCTTAGCAGCCAGACTGCAAAGGACACCCCACCCCTCTAAACTTCTGGGGTGAACATTCCTTTTCCTTCTCCAGCAGTCGGAAGTTAAAAGCCTGCAGTTAAAAAAAAGAAGATTAAAAAAAAAAAAAAGAAAAAGAAAAAAAAGGAAAAAGAAACAAACAAACAAAAAAAAGAAACTGAAAGTTAAATTAAATAAACAACAACAACAAAAAAAAGTGGAAATAAAGATTAAGAAATAATAAAGCCCTGGAAATGAGGAGCTGGTGAGAATGGATCTTGTCCACCTTCAGAACCTAGGAAGCAAAACGTGGAGTAGGTGAGAGGTGCCTCTCCAGCAGCCAGAGGGGTGAGGGGAGCAGGGAGCTGTGGCTGCTGGGTGGAGTGGGTGTGAGCTGTGACACTCCCTGGGAAAGAGCCACCACAGCCTGCTCTGTTGGGCTGGCTCTGCAATTGGCCTCCTCTGACACAGTTTCCAGCAGCAGAAAGGGAGCATCAGACTTCTATAAAAATTAAAGTGATGCACCACAAAACAAAATGGTAGCATTTGATCCTAACCACCAGTTAGCACTCTCTGGTTGGTGTGCCCAGCAGCACTTCATTCTAGGCTTGTCTGTGGGAAGTTCAGCCTTCTAGCGGCCCCAGCTTTAAATATAACCCAGTGATTAGAAACAATTATTAACGGGTTGGTGCCGTTATTCCCCTCGAGTCCTTAAAGGAGAAATTAGAAATCCTATTTGAAGATGAAATACGACCACTAGAGGATGCAGTCAAGATCCTGAATGAGTGAGGCATCCTGCTCCTCACTCATGCTCTGCAAGACTAGCCAGAAAAGAGAACGAATGCTTCCTGCAACATTTGGGTGAATAAATGGCAGTCCAGAAGGCTGGGAAAATTAATCAGCTAAGTCATGGAACTAGGATAACCCAGAAGGAAGTCCATGAGCCCTGCTTTTAGTTGATTTTTCATTCTCTTGCATGTTCTGTAGGATTTTCTTTGTTAGCTGTTTCTCCTTTCTTTGCATTTTCTATTGTCTGCCCATCCCTTCCTTTATCCTCTGCTAGTGGTTACCTTTTCATCCTGACAGTGAAGCTCATAAACCATTCATATAGCAGCTGAACTTGGGGTACACCTGTCCTGAACACCTCGGGGTACTTTTGATTGTTGAGGAACAAACTGTAAGAAGTTTTTTTGAGGTCTCTCTCCCATCTCACATTTATTTACTGACTACTTCTGTCGACTGATGTACTCTTTGCCCATCCATCTGGCCCTAAGCCACAAACACTTGCTTGATCTCACCTTGTCTCTCGTAATCACAATTTCTCATCCACAATGAGTGGATCAGCTTTATTTAGGAAATTACTTGCAATTTAGAGAGGGCAAGAGGGATACCACCACCACCATAACAAACCAAAAAAAAAAAAAAACCCCAAAAAAACCCCCACACCAACCCAAAACAAAATAAACAACCAAGAAATCTCTAGGTTCAAAACAGGAACTGCTACTGTGTACAGTTCTGGAGCCTCCAGCATAGGAAGGACATGGAACTGTTGTGGAACTGTTGAAGCAGGTTCAGAGGAGGCCACGAAGATGCTCAGAGGGCTGCAGCAGCTTTCCTACGAGGACAGGCTGAGATAGTTGGGGCTCTGCAGCCTGGACAAGAGAAGGCTTCCAGGAGACCTTAGAGTAGCCTTCCAGTATCTAAAGAGGGCTACAGGAAAGTATCTAAAGAGGGCTACAGGAAGGCTGGGGAGGGACTACTGACAAGGTCTTGTAATGACATGATGAGGGGCAATGAGTTTAAACAGGCAGAGGGGAAGATTTAGACTGGATGTTAGGAGGAAGTTGTTTGCAGTGAGGGTGGTGAGACACTGGCACAGGTTACCCAGAGAGGCTGTGGCTGCTCCCTCCCTGGAGGTGTTGAAGGCCAGGTTGGAGGAGGCCTTGAGTGCCCTGTACTAGTGGGAGGTGTCCCTGCCTATGGCAGGGGGTTGGAACTAGATGATCTTTGAGGTCCCTTCCAACCTTACCATTCTATGATTCTATGATGTATCAGTGATCTAAAAAATCCCAAAACAATCCTGGCAAATCATATTCTTAAATAAACTTGAAGACAGATTCCCAGTGCTGCTCATCAATAGGGCAGCCTCTCATCTGGGATGCAGGGACAGGCGATTGGCACAGTGCATTTCAATGAAAGGAGAGAAGATTGGTTCATCTGGGCCATGTTCTGTTTCTAACCCTTCAGGATTTTATTTAAAAAACATATCATTTGTTTCTCTGTAGCTTCCCTTGGCTGTGGTGGATGGATTTGTCCCTTTCCATCTCAGTGAGTCAGGCTTTTCTAACCTGTACATGAAGCTTGAGGAAGGCAGGTTTAGACTGGAGAGTAGGAAGAAATTCTTGCCTGTGAGGGTGGGGAGACACTGGAACAGGTTGCCCAGGGAGGTTGCGGCTGCCCTCTCCCTGGAGGTGTTCAAGGCCAGGTTGGATGAGGCCTGGAGCAACCTGGGCTGATTGGAGGTGTCCCTGCCTATGGCAGGGCGTTAGAATTAGATCATCTTTAAGGTCTCTTCCAACCCAACCCATTCTATGAATCTATGAACGTTCATCTAATCTGCTGTTCAGGTTTGGCTGAGGCCTGAATTCTACAATTGAAATCATCACACATTTTGACTTCAGTGGGCTGGGGAAGGTCGTGAGGGTCTTCCTTCCTAGTATTGGTATAGAACTGGGACCTGAGTGTGTAGCTGAACAAATTAAAGTCTCTGATGTTGACTATCAGCTGTGATTAACATTACCTCTGAAGTGTCATTTTTGCCTTTCCCCTTATTTTACGGTTCTGGTGCAGACTGCTAACCTCATTTTTGTGTTTTAATTCTCAGCCAGTGGTGAGGAAAAAGGCTGATAATAACTAAACTCAGCAGATCCAACATCAAAAGAAATTTTCAACATTTGGACAAAATAAACCCAGGTGTGAATAAAATATCATATTGCAAATGAAAGTGTTATTAAAACCATTAAAGTGCATTTGAATCTGGTGTTCTGTTCATGTCCAAAGCTGATATTTGTGAATGGATGTAAGCAGGACTCTTGTAAATTTAAAGCAGAGCGCTGGGACCTGCTCTGGAACCTGTGGTACCATCACGCTGTACTTTATTGATACGTAGCAATCCACGACTCTGTGTCTCTGAGCAGGCACTGTCACATCTGTACAGCCAACTCATATCCTCCTTGGGTACCACATGGAGCCAGAGGGAAAATGCTGGTAAAAAGAGATGTTGGCAGCATCTTGGCACATGTGTGCAGTGCCTTCAGTAGCACGCTTTGTTCCGTGTCCTCAATACCTGTTCTGAAGAATGGTCTTCAGGAATTTTTTTCAATTTTTCTAACCACTTCTAAGTGAGAGCTGCTGCGTTTCCAGTCCCATCCCTTTGATATACGTGGTGGCAATGCGAATCCTCGGCAGCCTTTCTGTGATGCTGAAGGAAAAGAGGAGAAGTTGTATTATCGTTACTGTCTCTGAAATTTATTTCTGAAGTGAATGCCACACATATTTCTGAAATGAATGCCAAATGTGTTTTCTAGGAGTGAGTGCCATTGCAAGCCGAGGCAGGCAATTTATACCGTGCATAATAATGATATTAATTTTTATGGTGTGTATAAGTTACATTTTGATTAGTTTTTTGCATGATTAAAATTTTGCAAAGCCTTTATGGCCCCCAGGAGCCTACCTGTAATAAACAGCTCTCACCTTCCAAACCATAAAGCAGGTCTGCAGTACTTGAACATTAGAGCTAATTGCCTTGCTACATCAAAGGGAGCACCACAAGACTGAGCAAAATCAGAGGAGGGGGGCTGGGGGTGCTCAGGAGCGNCGGTAGCACTTTGACACTTCATTTTCCAGCCCAGGGGGATTGGGCCAGTAAATCTAGCAAAAGAAGCCAGGCGGCCGTTCCCAAGGATGAGTGGGGAAGGGATGGCCGCGGGCTCCTGACCCCGGCTGCGAGCCTCCCGTGTGCGCTCAGCGCTGCCTCGGCCCGAGCGGGGCCCGAGCGGAGGCGCCCCGCGCCCGCCCCGCGCGCCCCCGGCTGCCGCCGCCCGCGGCCGCCACGCTGCCATCTTTGATTAGCCAGCGGCGCGGGAGGGGCAGCGCCGAGGCAGCGCCGGGGGGAAGGCCATTCTGATGGAAATGCTCCGCTGCCTCGTTTTCTTACGTGCCATCATTTTTAAAGGCGAGAACCCCTGGTATTGTCCCCAAAACGGACACACATGCTGAGTGCTGACCTATTGTGTGGCCATGGCCACGCAAAACACATTGATCCCTGCCTGAGGGTTGATTTTTTTTTTTTTTTTTTTTTTT
>WBNM01037258.1:85989-101873 GCA_013399055.1 Ramphastos sulfuratus
CGGGGAGGGGGGGCAGTTTCACCTCCAGAGGTTATGTGTTTGTGGCTCGGTGGAGCCCTGTAAAGTTACGGCCTTAGAACTGCTGTTTGCGATTAAGTTGATGGGGAAAGTCTATCCCGCAATCTCTGCCTGCTGCTGACACAGAGTCTTTGTTCGCATTCAGATTTCTCAAACTGTTGCCAGGGTCAGGCTGAGGTCAGACACCAGGATGATGTATAGGAGAACATGTCTGGGAATTTCTCTCACACTTAAAACACATACCAGAAAAAAAACCAGGAGTGCACTCTGCAAAAAATCGTCTGATGAGACCCAGATGATACTGTAGCTTTTCTTTTAGTACCTTCATAATTTTCTTTCTCTTAGTCTGACACACACGCAATGTTTTATTAATGTGTGCCACGATAGCCCTTACGATTTTATGTCCCCTCAAGATAAGGACACTCGGTAGCACTTTGACACTTCATTTTCCAGCCCAGGGGGATTGGGCCAGTAAATCTAGCAAAAGAAGCCAGGCGGCCGTTCCCAAGGATGAGTGGGGAAGGGATGGCCGCGGGCTCCTGACCCCGGCTGCGAGCCTCCCGTGTGCGCTCAGCGCTGCCTCGGCCCNTTCCAAGGTACAAAAGGTTTGGCAGAGAGTTGAGATTGGACCTTAGGCCCAGGGTTGTTTTCCTGGGCGTCACAGCTCCAGCGCATGGCTGGGGAGGAAGGCACCGAGCAGCAATTTTTTGTGCTCAGCTGCTGCCTATGACAGAGGATATTTCATTCTGCTGTCAGAACGTTATTAATAAAACATGGGGTGCGAAGAGGGCCACTATTTCCCCTTTCAATCACTATAGCATTTACAATGAAAATTTTATGCAGTGTGTAATTTTCAGTTAATGCTTGACACTTAAAACGTCGGGAGCTGCGTTTTGTGTGGCTCCTGAAGGGTTAATTGTATCATGTTCCCTGCATAAAAGCTCTGCTTATCGAAAGTGAATAGAAGAGTGTATGCAAATGTGCGTCTGTGACCTTTTGCCTTTCCAGGGTTAATTTATATGGTCATTAAAGATTTTATGAAATTGAGCAGCCCAGTGCTTCGAATCCCATTTTACCTTCACCTCCTAATTTATGTAATTCCTACCTGAGCTGGGAAATACTCTTTTTATTTGTTTGTGTGTGTGCGTGCTGCAATGAAAACAGCATGCTGTGCTGGAGGGAGTTGCAAGTCTGGTTATCTGGCATTACTCAGATTGCTAAAAATTCATTAAAATGTGACATCAGCACAGTGAGAGACAAACGATCGCAGGATGCAAAGGAACAGTAGGGCCTTTCACGGATTAGTGCTGCACAGCCCCGGCATAGAAGCTAACTGCATAAACAGATTAATCCACCAGCAGCAGCATAGCTAAGATTTACTGAATAATTAAATGGGCTTGAGTTACTGTGAAGATTTCCATATAATCTAGCTGGTGTGAACAGCAGAGCGAGGTGCGGAGCGACGCGGCGGCCCCGCAGCCGTGCGCCGAGTGGCATCCTTGATCCCGAGTGGCTCCCCCTGGAGATAGAACTGGAGACTTCTCCGGCAAAGCCAGAGGTTTATATTTAATACAGGACCTAATGCCTAATACTTACTTACTGCAATTAGCAGGATACTGCTGCACTAATAGGATTTATATTGCAATCACCCCCTGCTCCTTTTTTTTTTTTTCCCCACTCTTTTTTAATTTTTTTTTTTTGGCTCCAAGGTACGTTTTTCACATGTGCTTGCTTTTGTTCCTCTCTCTGTGTGTGTGCTTGTATCCTAACACCAATCATTCCTACCCCAAGAATATGAAATGACAGGCTTTAAATCTGTCACACTGGTGCAAAGCGAGTGCTCTGATAAAGACATGGTCGCAATTGCTGTGTAGGTTTGGAAGTATTGCAAATTATTTGTAATTAACGTCCAACCTCTCTCAAGTGCTGCTCTTTCCCTCTTCTTCCACCTCCCTCAAGTGCTGCTCTTTCCCTCTTCTTCCACCCCCTCAAGTGTTGCTCTTTCCCTCTTCTTCCACTTCCACCCTTCTTTCCCCATCCTTTGCCACCCTCTGTTAGTGCTGTTCTTACTACAGGACGTAATTTTTAACTGCAGTTAAGTGGTCACTGAGTTTCCGTTCTAAGCTCTTTTTCTGTGTTTATCCACAGAAGAACAAGGTGAAGATACAGAAGGGTCTGCTAAAAGTACATCAGTGCCTGTGGCTGATGATAAAGACTCAAGTGAGAGAGACAATAGCGAAGGCAAAAAATCTAGTAAAGACTCTGGTAAGATGCTAGAATTTTGTTTCCCCCCCCTCATCTTTTTCTTTTTTTTTAAAAACTTATGAAATGCTCTTTCATTTGGAACTGTCTGGACATTCCCACTACTATTCAGTGCATGTGCATTTTGCATGTGATTTCTATCAGTAGCCTCCCATTGACCTATTTTTAATCATAACCATCTGACAGGATAGATGCGGATAAGTTGAAGAATATTACAGGACGGCCAGTGAGATTATTTTTTAATCAAATCAGTTTGTGTGCTTGTAATTTTTTAAGCGCCTTTCATTAATCTTAGCTGTACTTGTGATTCCTCTGATGGCATATTAATTTTTCATAAGCATAGGATTAGGTACCACTTGATTTTTTTTTTCCTTCAATCAGGTTTTGCCCCCCTTTTAACCCAAAGAATGTGAGGAGGGTTCTTTTTTGTTTTGTTTTGTTTTGATTATTTTTTTGCTCTCGCTTCTCTGATCGGTCACTTCCAAGAATCTCTTCTCTTCCTGGGCATTTATTTGAGGCATTTTGAAAAAAAAAAAAAACCAACCAAAAAACCAAAAAAAACCCCCAAACCCACAAAATCCAGTGAAAAAAAGTTTACAGATGATTCAGCCTAAGAAAGAGGAAATATCATTGAAAACGGATTATGGGTTGGGTAATTTTGATCTCTTGGAATAGACAGAGCCCAGTAATGAAAGCTACTGTCTTTGAAAACAAAACCCCTATTTCATGACATTTACTTGTGCACAAACAAACCCAGGGCCAGCATCTGGTGTAGATACCCAAGGCTTTTTCTGTGTTTGATTTGGCAAATATGTGACTTCATCCATGCTTTTTATGTATGAGATGGAAATCTATGGTCACAATGAATATTACATCGGCTACCGGTGCTGCACGCTATACCTAGTTACATTATGTTGGATTCACTGAAGCAGAAGAAGTGCTGAAACAGGTTGAAGCCTATTAGTTTCAGGTAGTCATATATCTTTTCCTTGTCTGCCAATGACAGCAGCATACAAAGGAGGATGTATTCCCCCTTAAAGACATATAGGTGTAGAGAAAAGATCATTTTCCGTATGAGTTTCTTTACACCCAAACGCCCCCATACTGTAATTTGCTCCTTATGTATTAGGCGTTTGGATTTATTGCCCCCCCCAAAATGTTATAGATTGCCTCTTCTATGCTGAATCAATTCAGAAGACCGAGGTAAAGATTAAAGCTTCCTCTAAGTTTGCTTGTTGATGTGCTAAGGTCAGTACCCATCATAGCACAGAACCTCAGCCGCTCCTCTGTTGCTTTGTTTCTTGAGATCAAGAGAGTGCAGAAAGGCTGATGATGACAAGGATGATGTTGGGCAAGAAGCCGTATTGTGGTTTACAATACCTGCCTGCTTTGGCTGGCTCCCTGACTGGCTAAAAACCATCTACAGTGCCATGAAGTCATGCTCCTGGGTCAGCATCAGGGGCTGTCCTGGGCACTCACCAGGAGAGAAGTGACAGCCACCTACAGCCTGCCTTTCCTGCTGTGTGCTCTGCCTAAGGGCCACCAGGAGACCACTTCAGGGAGTTTACAGCCCTCTCTTTTCCTTAGACAGGTCCACCCGTAGTTGTTCAAGAAAGTTATTAAAGCTCCACAAATAAAAAAAATAAGGAAAGAAAGAGCAAAAGAGATGGAATCTAGAAAAAAAATACTGAAGGGGAATTCTCAAAATTCCATCAGGATTAGCTGTTCACAAGGGCCAAGTTTAATTAGGACAAACCTATATCCAGATGCCTACTGGGTGCCCTACAAAAAAACCCAGCATAATTGTTCTGCATTCCCGTGCCAGCAATTACACAAATAACTTTGCAGTAAGATCCATATGAAAACAAGGGCTGAAATACATGATTGCTTTTGTGCTTGGCACAGAGAAGAGTTTGCACTGTAAAACCCTACATCTTGGAGCAACTTTTATTTTCTTCCTCCAAATTACTCTGCGTTTGTAAGGCTGGGGCCATCATCTTAATTTTCACTCGTCTGACAAGTATTTCTAATGACTGCAGAGCTGCTTGTGTATAATTGAATGTTAATTTGGACTTGCTCATGGATTGAGCCTCGCAAGTCTTGCCAAAGAAATCTCAGGAAAACCAATAAATTAATCACAATCCTAACAAGTTAGACAGGAGAGCAGTGTGACCCCTCTTTAGCATAGAATCTATTAGAGGGGAAAGGATTAACATGTATTTAGTAGCAGTGTGTTTGTGTAAGCTGTTGTGCTGTGCTGCTCACCTTATCTCCAGGAGTGGAGCTTTCAGCAGGAGCCGTGGCAGTCTGCAGGTTCTGTTTGTTGAATATTCATTGGGAAGAGCAAAGCCCCACTAATGCTTCATTTATATTGTCACTTAAATCTAGTGCCGCTTTAGATTAATTATAATCCAAATTACAGCTCTATGCAGTGCGAGAATTAATATGGAATTTATCCAGATTAATACATTTGCATTGAAAATGTAATATGTCTCTGCCATGGCTAAGGGGAGCACTTTTTAATAAGGTAGTAAACATGAAGAAGGATGGAAATTAACCTTCATTATTGCAATGAAAATTATCCTTTCATTCTGCTCTAATTAGGAAGAATACTCTCCCAGTAATTACAGTTTTAGAATGATTTTGAGGCTGGAAAGCATCATCTGATGTGTCAGAAGTCTGAAATGATGCAATCTTTATCAAATGCATGGATTCATAAAGAAGAAAACAGTATTTCAGCCACAGCTTTCCCAGGACTTTTTTCTCCCCAGCCTATCTATCTCATGAACTTTGTCTCTCTCCTCAGTCACACAAACACTGTTAGTTTGATTTTGGGGTGATGACGTCAGTGAATCATGATGTCATTTTTGTATCAGTAAGCTCAACACAGGCTAAAGAATTCTGTGACTGACAGGCAGGCAGTGACCAGTCTGTTCCATGGCACTGACTTGAAATTCAACTGCGGTTTTCAGCTAAATGCATTAAATTACATTATTCCTCTAAAAACAGTGCAGTGTATTTTATAATATAAACTTAAGTACAGTTTTGTCTCACAGTCAGGAAAAAAAAATTCCAACAAATGATGTATCTCAAGGATTAAAAGTGGATATTTGAATCATGAGTAACAGCTCAGGCTTTCCCTGCAGCTACCTAGGAAGACTAGCTTGCCAGTGGAACATCTAGCTATGCAAACAGTGCCACACAGTGTGCTCAGAACCATAATATTTCCTCTCCTCTCCTATCTCCCTCCTCCTTCAGTATGCTCCCTCTAAGACCATCGCTTTGTTCAGCCTCTCTACAGGATACAGGAAGCTCCTTAAAACAGTCAGTTCAACATAGGAAGCAGACCATTGATAGAGGAAGATGAGGCACTGAGTTATCATAGCTGGAGCACTGTGCAAGGACCTGATCTCCTTTGGCTTTGGCATGTGTGCTCCAAATCACAGAACACAGAATACAGAATGTCAGGGGCAGGAAGGGACCTCAAAAGCTCATCCAGTCCAACCCTCCTGCCAGAGCAGGATCACCTATACCAGATCACACAGGAACACATCCAGGCAGGTCTTGAATATCTCCAGAGAGGGAGACTCCACAACCCCTTTGGGCAGCCTATTCCAGTGTTCTGTCACCCTCAGAGTGAAAACATTTTCCCTCTTGTTTCCACGGAACTTCTATGCCTCAACTTCCACCATTGCCCCTTGTGCTGTCATCGGGCATCACTCAGCAGAGCCTGGCTCCGTGCTCTTGGCACTCACCCCGCACATCTTTATAAACATGCATGAGGTTACCCCTCAGGCTCCTCTGCTCCAAGCTGCAGAGCCCTAGCTCCCTGCTTTGGGAGGGCTCAGTCCTCATCTTCCTTTGTGCCAGAGAGAAGAATCAACCCCTCTCTTGGTTTTTTTTTCTGTGAAGCTCACACTTGGTTACTTTATTATGGGCCAGATTCAGTAACAGCGCTTGGGGTTGAATGAATCCAGAGCAAGGCCAACAACAAACCCAACAAAGCCTCTGTGAATGTTGACAGTTTATATAAATGTCATGGTAAACACAGTAAAAAGCTGCTTTGTTATGCATTCATTGACCCCAGCACAGTGCTTTATAACTCTGGGGTTTTATTGTATGAACCACAAAAGAAAATTTCCCCTCCCCACCTCCTTCCTTGTTTTTATGGAAACAAGAACTATGTGTTTCATGATCGTTATAGGCCCTTTGAAGCAACTGAGTTATTCCATCCTGTGCTGGAAGATGATGCGTGATATTAACCTTGTGTGTGCCCAGGGTGCTCTCCAAGCTCCATTTCACTAGCAGTTGAACACCACAGTCTCAAACCTGCATTTTCACATGAGAATTTTGCAGCAGAATTGGGAGCAGAATTTCTGTAACAACCTGTTGAGAATGGCCTGGCAGGACAAAGGGAGGAGAAAGTGAAATTGGTTTAGTTTGGGTTTTCAGAGTCAGCTTTCTGAATAGCAGTGTCTGTTTACACCAGCTGAGCTTCTAGCCTCTTTGTCTTTAAAAAGAGATATTTAAAAAGTGACAGAGGATAAAGGTAAGAAGAAACAGTAGCCAACTGTTAGACATTTTTGACAGCTGGAAATGAAGAGAGGTTAATAATTTGAACCCATCCTTCTAAAACCTGAGAAGCAGCCTTTCTGTGTTAATATAGAGTGTCACTTCTTTACTTCCCATAATACTCACAGTTAAGACATTTGAATAATCCTGGTGTATTGCCTAGTAAATAGAGATAGGCCAGGGAGTCCTGCAGGGCCATAAACCAAGGCGAGCAACTAAAGAGGGCCTTAAGGGATTGCACCACCTAGGTCTTGCCTTTAAGCATCACTAATCCCTTCAGGTCATTGGCACAGCACTGCCCGAGCAATCCAAGTGAGGCCTCCAGGATCAGGTCCTAAGAGCGTAAAACTCCAGTGAGCCTCCAGAAAGTGTCTTGTTCCTAGAATCATAGAATTGTTTTGGTTGGAAAAGCCCTCTAAGATCATGGAGTCCAATCTTCAACCCAGCACCACCATGGACACTAAACCACGTCCCCAACTGCCATAGCCACATATTTCTTGAACCCCTCCAGGGATGGGGACTCCACCACCTACCTGGGCAGCCTGTTGAATCCCCGACCACTCCTTTAGGAAAGAAAATTTCCCCCCTCTCCAATCTAAATCTCCCCTGGCACAATTTCAGGCTATTTCCTCTCCTCCTATCACCTGATGCTAGGGAAAAGAGCCCAACCCCCACCTGGCTCCAACCTCCTTTCAGGGAGCTGTGTAGAGCAATGAGGCCTCCCCTCAGCCTTTTCTTCTCCAGACTGAACAACCCCAGGTCCCTCAGCTGCTCCTCCCCAGCCCTGTTCTCCGTGCTTTCAATGGAGAGCATGGACATGCTGCATCCTCTCAATGTCCCTCTTAGAGTGGGAGGCCCGAAACTGAATCCAGGATTCAGGTATCAAGCAGATGTCACCAAGTTGGATATCACAAGTAGGGAAACATGTCAGGAATAAACTTTAAATTGACCAAGAACATGCAAAAATGCTGCCTCTAAATTACATTGGAAGAAATCATTAGCACTTGAGGAGCAAAGAACAAAGTGTGGGGAAATCACTGTTACTGTGTAAGTCATAAAATATGGGGTTAAAAAAGAACTGTCCTACAGAAAACATCCCTGGGGGATTTGGTTTCCAGTTATTAGGGCAGGATGAGAGGTTTGGGTATTGACCTGGAGAACTGTTCAAGCTGTGACAGGATAGGAAACATTTTTCCCAGCAAGAGCAGTCAGGCATTGGAATGTGCTGCCCAGGAAGGTAGTGGAGTCACCCACCCTGAGTGTGTTTAGAAGTCATTTGGATGTGGTGCTTGGGGATATGGTTTAAGGGTGAACCTTGTAGAGTAGGGATATGGGTTAGACTTTGTGATCCTGAGAGGCTTTGCCAACCTGGATGTTTCTGTGATTCTGCGATTCTTAGTTTACTGCTCTTTAATGTTGGCCTTGCAATGCCAGATAATGCACAAAATCTATATGAAAATAATTTTAAAAAACCCCCTAAAATAGTAATAATAATTATAATAATAATGATAATAATAGTAACAATAACAGCTATGTCATAATAAAATCCTTTTGGTTTTGGCTAAGGAAAAAGCCAAGTGTTTTCTTTGTCCATGTTTACTCTGTTGCCAAAACATTCCTGACCTTATTTTTAAATTAATCCTAGGTTATTGTGCAAGTAGGTGCAATTTGTTCATTTCTGTGAATCTTGGGGGTGGATTGAAAAAAATCAAGATAAATCTTCATGCACAGCATACAATCAGATTACCTCTGGACTATATATTTACGTTGGGTCTGATAGCAATCAATGGTTTAGCTTCATTGCATTTCAAGATGTATTTGCACCCAGTGTCCAGTGATAGTGTCCTCACCCTGGAAATAATTTAGTTGCAAATTGACTGGAAGATGGTGAAAATTGAAAGTTAAAATTAGAAATACTCATAATAAACAGCAGAAAAAAGGTCAGATGATGCCGCGCTATGATGAGATTGGAATGGTTGGTAAATGAGGTTTTGTGTTTGTCGTGAGATGTATGTGACATGCCTGCCCAATGCTCCTGCAATATCCAGCCTAGCAGAAGAGATTATCTGGCAAATTGACGCTGGAAAGAATTTTCTGATGGACTGGGAAATTAGAATTGCACTCTTCCCTTTGATGTGTGCAAGATTGGGCTGCATTACGCAGCTAGTTCAGGCATAATATTAAATATAGTATTTAATGCTTCATAGTTGAGCCACCTATAGACAGCCATTACGTCCTGGGTGTGATGGGAAAGGCCAGGCTCTGAAAGTGCACGCTGGAAACAGCTGAGACAATCCCAAGCGACTGATCTTTGTGTGTGTAATTAACAGTAAGTTAGCTCTGAAATCCTGTTCTCCACAGTGTTTCTTTGAAAGCCTCGCTGTTGTTTAGCCTCAGAATTATAACCAGGCAGGAGACACCAAACAGCACAATAAAGCACAATAATCGTAGTGCTCAGACCGTTTAGGGAAGAGAGAGGGTAATTAAACAGCAGCAAATTAATTATTTTGGAAAACAGGATTTTTTAGGCAAAAGCTGATTTGTTTTAATGTAATACACAAATTCCTGCTGAGCTGCTAAAGAAAGAACATTATTGATTAATCTTTAAAGGTAACCTGAGGTTATCTAAACAGCAGAGACGAGCCCCTTTTTAAAGACAGAGGCTCCACAGAGGATAGAAGTGCATCTTCCCCTTTGTGCTTCACCAGAGTCAGTTTATTCACCCAGATTATTTGTCAGCATAAGGACTGAAAGCCCCTCCCAGACAGCACAGACCTTTGGAGGCACAGGCTCTTTGCAAACCAGGAGACTGGAAAGTTTAATGTCTTGTTAAAAATTGTGTCTTTGGAACAGGAGTAGGCACGCCAGAGAAGGAGCCAAAAGTGAACACTGTGGTAGGGGCACAGCAGCTTCTCCTGGCAAAGGAAGAAGATGGTGCAGCTAAAAAATCCAAGCCTCCAGAGGACAATAAGTTTTGTCACGAGCAGGTAAAAGGCAATGTAATGATGTCACTGCATTCTAGAAGTGTCTCACGTGACCCCAGCCTGAAGCAGAGACGATGTGCTGCTGGAGCAGCAGTGCCAGCAGCACTCTGACTGACAGCCTGCACCTTCCTTTCGTGTTTTGCAGTTCTATCAATGTCCTTACTGCAACTACAATAGCAGGGACCCAAACCGCATCCAGATGCATGTCCTGTCACAGCACTCAATGCAACCTGTTATCTGCTGCCCCCTCTGCCAGGATGTCCTCAGCAACAAAATGCACCTCCAGCTTCATTTGACCCATTTGCACAGTGTGTCCCCTGACTGTGTGGAGAAACTGCTGATGACAGTAAGTGTGGCAAATACGTGACGGAAACACACTCAGGCCTCTGGGCGATGTACTTGTGACACAACAAGCAGGTTACCCAAGGAGGGGAGTGAATCAGGCTCCTGGGTCCTGTTGCCAGCTCATCCAGTGACTGATGTCCCTTGGGAAAATGACTGAAGGTGGATTTCAGAGATGCTGAAACCTGCAGTTCTTCATTGCCATTAACCTTGGATGAAGCCTCACAGGGCACACCTGTAAATTTGGTCTAATAATATCCAGGTCCCAGAGGTGGTGTGACTTCTGCTTGTAAAATAATAAGAATTCCCTGTAGGATGGGGTTGCCAAATGCAGAAGGGTTCCTGTGGGTAGCTGGGCTGTCCTTGCATCGTATTCCAGGAGATTCACTGTAAGGTACCAGTAGTGATGCTAATGGAGAGTGCAGCATGGCCTGCTGCTGCCTTCGCCTCTGCATGGAAGAGCCTTTAGGTTTAGGTTTAGGGGGTTGGAATAAAACATGAAATAGAAAGGGGAGTCCAAGAGTGAGTAGCAATGCAGCTAGCGTAGCTCGTAGGAAAAGGAATATCTGATTTCAGGCACCTAACCTGCACTAGTCAGCGACTTGACCTGGCTTCCTCATGATTGTGATGACTGCTGTAACGATATAACTCCCTTTGGTGGATGAATCCCATTCCAGCCTGACCAGGAAAGTTCTGTTCACTGCAAAATTGTATAAAGCAGGTCAAAATAAGAAATTCCTGGGAAAAAACAGTGGCTCAGCACCATTTGGAACAATGTCAGCAAAGACACAGTTGGGTCTAGAAATCATTTACAGTTACAGAACAGATTTGATTAGGAAAGAGACCTCCTAAGACACCCTGACTCTAGTTGTCTTGCCTTTTAAGGAGATGCACTTGGAAATCTCAGGGATCCACCTCCTTAAGGATTTTTTTCTAAATCCATAGATGACTCCTTTACTTGTATGGCTGTGGCTGCAGGCCAAGCACCTCGTTCCCAAATAGTGTGAAAGAATGGAAAGAGATATTGACTGAAGGTTTAAGGTGCCTTGTGCTGATGAGCAAATACAGAACTGGGGGTTCTACTTTTAATTTTATTGTTTTTTTTTCTAAGTATAGCTCTACCAGACCATATAATTTTGCCTCACCACAATCAAAATGCAGTAGAAACAGAACTTGCCCAGACCCTTTTAGGAAACTGAAAGAAGTGGAGATAGCTCCCCCTCCATATTAAGTATTATTAGCTTTCTTCTCAAGTTCTCCATAATAATAGGGCAACTCTTAAATCCTCTCTCTCTTCTGCTCTGCTCTGCTCACCTCTGCTCTGCTCTCCTCTGCTCTCCTCTCGGTGTTGTGGAGTTGTCCCACTGATTGTTAGAAAAAGTTTGTTTGGACAGTACCTCTGGCAGTGCAGGACTTCGAACACAGGCCTGATAAGGCTTACTGTGAACCCCCAGACGGTCCTTAAGCCCAGCTGGATGAAGCCTTGAGCAACCTGGTCTCATAGGAGGTCTCTCTGCCCACACAAGGGGGTTTGAACTAGAAGAGATTTATGGTCCCTTCTCACCCAAACCACTCCATGATTCAGTGAGATGAGCATTTTCTAAAGATCTAAGCCAAAGCAAGCCATGAAGTGCTGAACAAATGTTCATGCCAGTTTCACTGAAATGGGTACTATCAGACATCTCTAAAAGTAGATTCTCCAAAGATTTCTGTCCATGCTGTGAATTTCTAACACAAGAGGTAGAGCAATCTGTAGAAGATACAGAAGCAACTGAAGACAAACCAGGAAAAAGTAATACTTAAATTGGAAAGAAGCTTTTATTTCTGTGTGGCAATAAACCTGGAAGTTTTTTTCAAAGATGTTGGAAGGTCCAGCACTTGTTTGATATTCTTGTTTGAATACACTTGTTTGAATACACTTGTTTGAATACACTTGTTTGAACTCCCCTGATAAACCCCAGCAGCCTGGCATGGCCAGCAGAACCTCCTCTGTGCTGACACTGAGACCAGCAGGATATTGAATGTGTGTAGGGCTGTGGGTTATTTTGAGTTGATTCTTCACCAAGAGACACCCAGAGCTCTGGATGCCTGTCAGAAGCCATTATGAAGGGCTGAATCAAGGCCCGCTTCAGTACTGGCAATCTTTGATCTGGGATTGCAATTCCATACAGTTGCATAGTATTAAATAGTGTGACTTTTCCCAGGAATAATTCTGTGTTCTTGGTTTTCAAAGGTTCCTGTACCAGATGTCATGATGCCCAACAGTATGCTGCTGCCAGCAGCTGCTGCAGAGAAATCTGAACATGACACACCTGCAACGATCACAGCTGAGGGATCTGGGAAATATTCAGGTATGCAAGAAGCTCCGAGACGGGAAAGCAGAGTGTGGACGATTCAGAAATAAACCACATTTCTTTTTTAGTGAAGTGAGTCCCCTTGGGATGCGCATAAAGCCACACAGATAAAAAGAGAAAAACAACAAAGGGCCTGAATTTGGCTGTCTGCACCTCAGCAGGGCTTGTAGGCTGCATTTGCTTTTGGTAAAGGTAATGTTCAACAGTAGTGCCTAGCCACTTTCACAGGGTTGTATAATCCTTCTGGTTGGAAAAGACCTCTAAGATCATTGAGTCCAGTAGTCAACCCAACACCACCAGGGGCATTAAACCATTACCTGTGAAAGTAGGACGCTTTATTAAAAGACACTGGCACTGTCAGCAGCATCAAAGGCAAATGTTGGGGAAGCGATTCCTGATAGCAGGGTTCTTCTCCTGGACACTTACTGTGTTCTGCAATGGGAAACCGCTTTGCTCTCAGCATGCTCCTCCCTCTCCTCAGACCAGTTTCCTCCTCCTTTCTAATCAGCTCCCCTATGTATTGTCACCACTTCTACTCCCTCCCTCTTTCCTGCTATTTATTTCTTTTTCTTGCTTGGTGTTGCTATTGTACCCATAAACTCCAACCTTAGGACAACGAGGAGCCCTATACTACTGCTGGGCCAGCTGCCACTGCTGGTCTGTTCATCCTGTTTGGATTTTGTGGCTGGTTTTTAACCTTGTTTGTCCTGTCTGCTTCATTCTCAGTAGCAAGGATGGATTGTTCTATTTTGCTAGACCATCACATGGCATGCCAGGTGCCTTTCTTCATTTAGAATCATAGAATCATTCAGGTTGGAAAAGACTTTTAAGATCATGGAGTCCAACTATAACCCAGCTACCGTGACCACTAAACTATATCCTGAAGCTTTTTGAACACCTCCAGGGGTGGTCATTCCACCACATTCCTGAGCAGCCTGTTCCAATCCCTGACCACTTTCATCCTATCACCTGATGCTAGGGAGAAGAGCCCAACCCCAACCAAGCTCCAACCTCCTTTCAGGGAGCTGTAGAGAACAATGAGGTCTCCCCTCAGCCTCCTTTTCTCCAGACTGAACAACCCCAGGTCACTCAGCTGCTCCTCTTATGGCCAATGAACAAAGCCCTCCCGATTAATACTAGGTGCTATTCTCTTTCCCTTGTGTGACAAACACTCTCCTTTCTGTCATTAGGTGGAAGTCCTGTGGATGAGAAAAGTACCCCTGGGATGGACGAATCAAAAACTGGAATGGAAATTAAGACCGAGGAGCAGAAGCCACCTAAGGAGTCTACTGAGACACCAGACTGGAGTAAGAGCACCAGCAAAGACACAAAGCCTGGTGAGTCCGTGGTGGAGCAGCTGGGGGAGCAGCAGAAAAAGCAGCAGCTGTCAGTCTCTGACCGCCACGTCTATAAGTACCGCTGCAACCACTGCAGCTTGGCTTTCAAGACTATGCAGAAGCTTCAGATACATTCCCAGTACCACGCCATCCGGGCAGCTACCATGTGTAGCCTCTGCCAGCGTAGCTTCCGAACATTCCAGGCTTTAAAAAAACACTTGGAAGCAGGCCATCCCGAACTCAACGAGGCTGAACTCCAGCAGCTGTGTGCATCTTTACCTGTCAATGGTGAAGTCTGGGCAGAAAGTGAAAGTATGGCACAAGATGATCACGCGCTAGAGCAGGAAATGGAAAGGGATTATGAGATGGAGCAGGAAGGTAAAGCAAGTCCTGTGGGCAGTGACAGCAGCTCCATTCCAGACGATCTGGGCTCAGAACCAAAGCGGACCTTGCCTTTTAGAAAAGGGCCAAACTTTACTATGGAAAAGTTTCTAGATCCCTCTCGCCCATACAAGTGTACAGTCTGCAAGGAGTCTTTCACCCAAAAGAACATCCTCTTGGTCCACTACAACTCAGTGTCCCATCTACACAAACTCAAAAAGGTTTTGCAGGAAGCATCCAGTCCTGTCCCTCAAGAAACCAACAGCAGCACTGACAACAAACCCTACAAGTGCAGCATATGTAATGTTGCCTACAGCCAAAGTTCCACCTTGGAAATCCATATGAGGTCTGTGCTGCATCAGACAAAGGCAAGGGCTGCAAAACTGGAACCAAGTGGGAATATCAGTAGCGGAAATAGCGTGGTAGGGAATGTTAACAGCCCCAGCCAAGGAATGCTAGAATCTATGAGCTTACCAGCAGTTAACAGCAAAGAAACACATTTAGATGCCAAAGAATTAAATAAAAAGCAAGCTTCTGAATTAATTTCTGCTCAGCCTACGCATCACCCACCCCAGTCACCAGCACAACTTCAGATGCAGCTACAGCATGAGCTGCAACAGCAAGCTGCGTTCTTTCAACCCCAGTTTCTAAACCCAGCTTTTTTGCCTCATTTCCCAATGACACCAGAAGCCCTGCTGCAGTTTCAGCAGCCTCAGTTCCTTTTCCCATTCTATATACCTGGGACAGAGTTTAGCTTAAGCCCAGACTTGGGCTTGCCTGGTTCTGCCACCTTTGGTATGCCTGGGATGGCCGGCATGACAGGGTCATTGCTAGAAGATTTGAAGCAGCAGATACAAACTCAGCACCATGTTGGCCAAACCCAGCTACAGATACTGCAGCAGCAAGCACAACAGTATCAATCCACTCAACCCCAACTTCAGTCCCAAAAACAGCAGCAGCAAAGTAGCAAGCTGTTGAAAGCAGAGCAGAATCCCTTAGCAAGCACAGACTGCCAGCTGATAAAGGATATGCCGTCATACAAGGAGTCGGAAGACATGTCTGAGAAACAAGAGAAGCCAAAGCAAGAATTTACTAATGAGAATGAAGGACTAAAAGAAAACAAAGACATGAAGAAGCCCAAATCCTCAGAATCGGCCATCCTGCCACCCAGAATAGCTTCTGGGGCAAGGGGAAATGCAGCCAAGGCTTTGCTGGAGAACTTTGGGTTTGAGTTGGTTATCCAATACAACGAAAACAGACAAAAAGTGCAGAAAAAAAGCAAGAGTGGTGAAGGTGAGAACACAGACAAACTGGAATGTGGAACCTGCAGTAAGCTCTTTTCCAACATTCTGATCCTGAAGAGCCATCAAGAGCACGTGCATGGGCAGTTCTTTCCCTATGGAGCACTAGAGAAGTTTGCCCGCCAGTACCGGGAGGCCTATGACAAGCTTTATCCCATTTCTCCATCTTCTCCAGAGACGCCACCTCCTCCACCACCGCCTCCTCCACCACCACCACCTCCTCCTCCTCCAACCCCCTCTCAGCCTTCTTCAGTTGGGGTTGGAAAAATTCAAAACACAACTCCCACTCCTTTGCAGGCTCCACCACCTACACCACCACCACCACCTCCTCCA
>WBNM01037261.1:0-11046 GCA_013399055.1 Ramphastos sulfuratus
CCATGTTGGCTGCTCCTAATGACACCCCTGTCCTTGATGTGCCTAAGGACAGTGCCAAGGATAAGTCACTCCATTACCTTTCTGGGGATGAAGGTGAGGCTGACAGGTCTATAGTTATCTGGGTCCTCCTTCTTACCCTTTTTGAGTACTGATGTTTTCCCTCCTCCAGTCCTCAGGCAGATCTCCTGTGCTCCATGGCTCACTGAAGATGGTGAAGAATGCCCTGGTGATGCCCTGTGCCAGCTCCCTCAGCACCCACTGGTGCCTGCCATCGGGACCCATGGATGTTCAGATTACTCAACTGTCCCTTAACCCAGTCCTCATCAACCAGAGAAGACTCCTTTGTTATGCTTTCCTCTGGTGCCTCAGGTGCCAGGGGCTCCTGAGGACAGTCTCCAGCAGTAGAGGCAACGAAGGGATTTAATAACTCTGCCTTCTTTGTGCCCTCTGGCCCCAGGCACCCTCCTCATTCAGCAGAGAGCCTGCATTGCCTCTAACGTTAGCTTTTAATGGTCATCTCTTGCCACTACTTTTCCTGCCAGGTTAATTCCTTACACACTCTACTCCAACCATCTCTTAAGGTAATTTTATGTGGTGTCTCTGAATCTGGCCTGACATTCACCTATTTCAGTCCTGGTTTGGTTTCTCCCTTAGCATCAACCTAGCAGGTATCTAATAAGTATCCCCTAAGTATTAAGGCCCTCACTAACAAACAATACTTCATCCTTTGCATACCTCTATAGGATTCTTTTGGGTTAATTGTCAGCCTTGTTGAGAGGGAAAAGGGCCAAGACTGAAAAGCTGTTTTATCTAAATAGCAATTCAAGCCCCCTCAGGCTTCAGTACAGCCTCATTTTACCCTGGATTTTTTTCTAGACAAGGCTGTTTTCAAACTGTCTCAAAATATCCATAACCATACTTTTCAAATGCTAAAAGCAGTGCAGTGCTAATATAAACACTGCCTTATCTAGGGCTGCTGAGGATGTATGTGATTTCCTGAGCCTATCCTGAGCTTCTATCTGCTCACTTACTCACTGATAAGTAGCATGGCACTTCTGGAATGAAAAATAACAGCATTTAAAGAGACCTCTTTACAATAAAAATGCTGAGATATAAATATGTTTGAGATTTTTGCCCAGGATCTGACTTTCACCTGCATTAAAAACAATCCCTGTCGTGCTGGAAATACTAGAAGGCAAAGAAAATGCACACACAGAGGAGGAATAATGGGTAAGATGAGCTGAAATATCTGTTGCTGCAACGAAAGGCACAGCAATTCTACAAAATCCTGTGCAAGCATTTAAAATGGAGAGGAAACCTTTAACATTTTAAGAGAGGTTATGGAAGGGGTGGGTAGGACAAAAATAAGAAAAGGGCACATGGAACCAAAATATCAGGAGGATCTTCCTGGCCATCAGGTCTGTGCAAGTGTTTGGTGGTGCTGTTTTAAGAGTGAATATTACATAGAATCATAGAATGGTAAGGTTNAGAGAGTCATGTTGAAGTGGAATCTCCTGTGTCCCTGTTTCTACCTGTTGTTCCTTACCTTGTCACTGGGCACCCCCCAAAAGAGCCTGACACCTTCATCCTGGCACCCACCCCTCAGATACTGATTGGATCCATCTATAAGTGCAGTGCTTTCAACCAGCTGACTCTCTGCAGTGCTGGTAGCATTTTTTGCATGCAGAAATGAGTAGTACAATAGAGTTCAGAAAGGAACATCAAAACCAATTAGAGGTTCAAAAGCTTTCTGTGTGAGGAAATACTGAAAACATTGGAACTTATTAGAAAGGTGAGAAATCAAAAGAGAGCAGGTAAAGGTGAATGAGGTAATGAATAATACTGAGGAAATAAATCAGGAGCTCTCCTTTAGTCTTTACAGTAAAGTCATTTGCAATAAAGAATAAGGGCTGCCCATGAAAGGCACCAGATCTAACACCTATTAAAGAGAAAGCCTTTCCTTTATTACCCTGTGAAAACCATTGTAACAAAATGTGACTGAGATCAAGGGCTCAGCAGGGTTCCCAGAAGAGGTAGATGACATGTGGGAACATCTGCAGTAAGGCTAGCAAGGCTCCTTTTTGAATTTTTTTCCCCCTTTTTTCTTTTCATGACTTAAATAAAGCCACAGGAAGTAACTTTTCACTTTGCCATGACAATTACTTAATTGAAAGATCTCCTACAATTTCTCCCAAAGGACTCTGTGTTGCTGATTGTGGTCTGATATGGGGTTGGTGTTCTCTTGCTTCTGTGGAAGAAGTTTGCCATGGAATTAGCTGCTCACTGAGTGATCAGGCCTTAAGATTGCATCCCACTGCTCAGATGGGAATTACACACCTCCAGGTTGCACTCAACAGCTGAACTTTGTATGCTCCTAGTCCAGCAACAGATGTGGCTTAAGAGAACCAAATTTCATGTCACACTGCAGCAACCCCAAGGGCATGGGTAGGCTCCCTTCCCACTCACTGCTTTCAGATGAACACCAGTGACTTCCCCACACAGCCCATATGTCCCTCCAAGCAGTGCAAGGTCTTAAAGGATATTTACCAGTCCCAGGAATGCAGAGCAAGAAAAGACATTTCAGGGTTGTCATAAGGCTCTAAACATCAGCTCAGTGCTGAACTGAATAGTTGGTATGTACAGAATGACTGTTTTGGGCATGTTGGTAGAGCAGAAGCAAAGAAAATCCTGATGATCACCTTTAGCTTCAGCAGGCTGAGTCATGGTGGAGTCAGGATGGATGCTTCTGAAGTGAAATGAAAAGGTGAACTGTTGGAAGTTCCTGATCTGGTTTCCTGGAAATGCTAAAAGCTAAAGAACACAGGGGAAAGAAGATTAGGATCTAGGAAAAGGGAAGAAAAAAAAAGTCAAATAAAAGACTGGCACAATAGTGGGTGCTTTTGGCAGGTCTCACAGGTCAGGAAGAGCTGAGGCTATTCTCAAGTGATTTATGTTATGGAGTGGCTATGGGCTTCTCAGGGGTAGGAATGTGAGGTTTACCATGTCAGAACTGACTCTACTGGTGGCCAGTACTGAACAGCAGTGATGAAAAAGGATGCATAGAAATCTATGAGTATTCAGAACCTTTGGTATACAGAAAAGCAGATTTTTTTTTTCCTTTTTTTTTTTTTCCCCCTTTTTTCTTGTCAGTACCAGTATTATTTACTGGTTTGAGACCCAGCACATTAAAGTTTATAGCCTTTATAGCTCACTTATAGAATCACAGAATGGTTTAGATTGGAAGGGACATCAAAGCTCATCCAGTTCCAACCCCCTGCCATAGGGACACCTCCCACTAGAACACGTTGCTCAGGGACTCATCCAACCTGGTCCTGAACACCTCCAGGGAGGTTGTGGAGCACAGAATCACCCAATGTGATCAAAGATCAAAGATCACATTGGGTGATTCTGTGCTTCACACCCTCCCTGGCCACCCTGTGCCAACGTCTCACCACCCTCACTGCAAACAACTTCCTAACATCAACTTCCATTTCAATCTCCCCTCTGCCAGTTCAAACCAATTTCTTTTTGTCCTGTCATGATGAGACCTTATCAATAGTCCCTCCTCAGCCCTCCTGTAGCCCCCTTTAGATCCTGGAAGGCCACTCCAAGGTCTCCTGGAAGCCTTCTCTTCTCCAGGCTGCAGAGCCCCAACTCTCTCAGCCTGTCCTCACAGCAGAGCTGCTGCAGCCCTCTCAGCATCTTCGTGTCCCTCCTTTTAATAATTCTGCATCATTTTATTGTTTTTTTTTCAGTCAAAAGCATGACAATTTAGTGTGAACTAAGCTTATCAGGATGAAAGACACATCAATTTGAAGTATTAACCCAACACTGCCTTGGGAACAGTGGATAATCAGTTGAAGCTGGCAACGAGGAATACCAACTTCACCACAGGGCTGGGTGTGGTGTTATCAACTTCCACATCTGTGGTGCAGCAAGGACACCAGGTTGCCATGGGCAGAGCAGCAAGGACATCAGGTTGCCATGGGCAGAGCAGCAAGGACACCAGGTTGCCATGGGCAGAGCAGCAAGGACATCAGGTTGCCATGAGCAGAGCAGCAAGGACACCAGGTTGCCATGGGCAGAGCAACAAGGACACCAGGTTATCATGAGCAGAGCAGCAGGAGAGATTGCAGAATGAGCTCACAGACAAATAGTTGCTTGAAAACTATTTGGGCTCTGCAGCCTGCAGAAGAGAAGGCTTCCAGGAGACCTTAGAGTAGCCTTCCCGTATCTGAAGGGGGCTACAGGAAGGCTGGGGAGGGACTACTGACAAGGTCTTGCAATGACAGTAGGAGTGGCAATGGGTTTGAACTGGTAGAGGGGAGATTGAAACTGGATGCTAGGAGGAAGTTGTTTGCAGTGAGGGTGGTGAGACACTGGCACAGGTTGCCCAGGGAGGTTGCGGAGCACAGAATCACCCAATGTGATCTTTGACTTTGATCACATTGGGTGATTCTGTGCTCCACAACCTCCCTGGAGGTGCTCAAGGCCAGGTTGGATGAGGCCTTGAGTGACCTGTACTAGTGGGAGGTGTCCCTGCCTATGGCAGGGGGTTGGAACTGGATGATCTTTGAGGTCCCTTCCAACCTAAACCATTCTCTGAAAACACTGTGAACGTTTATGAGGCTCATGATTTATCATTAATCATTGAACTGCAGGTCCCCATGTGGGCAGTGAAATCCTGCTGGTTTACTACTCCTCAGGAATAAATTACCACTTAGGACTTGGGATTTTCCTGATTTGCCTTTTGTCATCATGAATAAACTTAGCTAAACAAGACTGTTTCCTTCTCCCTGCTGACCAGACTGCTGGCAAGAGACTTTCTGAGTAGTGACCTAATGTGAGCCAAAGTATGGGCTAAGTGCAAAGCTGTGTATTTTTGTGGAGTCCTGGGTTGTTTGCAATAGATCAGAGAAGTCAGCAAGGGATCAGGCTTTGCTTACATTTACAGAGTATTTGTGCAAGACTAGATTTTGGAAACTGCTTAGCAGCCACAATTCAAACCAGATCCTTTTCTAAGGAGCACTTTCAATCTCGCCAGCTAACTGAAGTTACTTTAGTATCCAAATGAGGACCAATAGCTAAATCCCCATTTCAGCACCACTTTGATCCTCAAAATCCCAGCTCAGCTGCTGTTAAACCCTTTAGGTGCCTCTGCTGCTGCTACCAAGTCACAAAAGATGCCTTTATTTCTGCTAGGGATCACATATAGAAGTAAATCCTAATATCATAAGACAGCTTTCAGCCCTTCTTCATGCTTCAGCTGGGTTCAAAACTCACACAGTCAGCAGTGCATCTTTTGGCAAGCTTCCCACCAAGGAAAGTATGGTCTGATGGACACCAGTGCTCTGCAACACTGTGCCTCAGGCAGCTGGCAGAAATGCACAGGTGACTTGCTGAGGAAGACTGCAGGGAGACCTTAGAGCTGCCTCCCAATACCTGAAGGGATCCTCCAGGAAGGTTGCAGAGGGACTTTTCCTAAGCAATAAGACAAGAGGGAATGGTTTGAAGCTGAGGCAGAGCAGGGTCAGGCTGGATCTTAGGAAGAAGTTCTTCAGTAGGAGGGTGATGAGAGTCTGGCACAGGCTGCCCAGGGAGGCTGTGGCTGCCTCCTGCCTGGGGGTGTTGAAGACCAGGCTGGATGAGCCCTTGATGGACCTGGACAGGCTGCATGGGTGGGCAGAGGCCAATGAGATGAGACTGAACAAGACTAAGTGCAGGGTTCTACACTTTGGCCACAACAACCCCAAGCAGTGCTCCAGGCTGGGGACAGAGTGGCTGGAGAGCAGCCAGGCAGAGAGGGACCTGGGGGTGCTGGTTGGCAGCTGAAGATGAGGCAGCAGTGTGCCCAGGTGGGCAGCAGAGCCAATGGCATCCTGGCCTGGATCAGGAGCAGTGTGGCCAGCAGGAGCAGGGAGGTTCTTCTGCCCCTGTGCTCAGCACTGCTCAGGCCACACCTTGAGTGCTGTGTCCAGTTCTGGGCCCCTCAATTCAAGAGAGATGTTGAGGTGCTGGAAGGTGTCCAGAGAAGGGCAGCAAGGCTGGGGAGGGGCCTGGAGCACAGCCCTGTGAGGAGAGGCTGAGGGAGCTGGGGGTGTGCAGCCTGCAGAAGAGGAGGCTCAGGGCAGACCTCATTGCTCTCTGCAGCTACCTGAAGGGAGGTTGTAGCCAGCTGGGGTTGGGCTCTGCTGCCAGGCACCCAGGGACAGAACAAGGGGACACAGCCTCAAGTTGTGCCAGGGGAGGTCTAGGCTGGATGTTAGGAGGAAGTTGTTGCCAGGCAGAGTGATTGGCATTGGAATGGGCTGCCCAGGGAGGTGGTGGAGTCACCATCCCTGGAGGTGTTGAAGCAAAGCCTGGCTGGGGCACTTAGTGCCATGGTCTGGGTGATTGGCTAGGGCTGGGTGCTAGGTTGGGCTGGGTGAGCTTGGAGCTCTCTGCCAACCTGCTTGATTCTATGATTCTGTGATTCTGTATTTCAGCAGCTGGGTCTAGTTGATAGTAGGTGATCTCTGAGGTCCCTTCCAACACAAGGTAGCCATTCAGAGCTCATGTACACACACCATACAGACAATACACAGAGAGTGTCATATGTACATTACATATTTTTAACTTACAGACACAGGGGCTCAAACACAGCCACATACACAGCAGTGATTAAGGCAAGGTGGTATACAATTCTGTGCCACTTTGGTCCCTCAGGCTTCCACCTTTTCCAGGCACGAGTGAAATACATTTGGTATTCTACTCCAAATTGTCATTCATGGCTTCACATTTTCTGTTCTGCTGTAATGTTCAAACAACTCAGGTGACAAAAATCATCTCAAGAGATTTCTCATCTAATCTGGGATTTGGGAAATCGAGGGGCAAAACAGGTGTTTTAATAGTCATTCCCATGTACACATTTAAAAAGTGCTTTTTTTTTTTTGGTTTAATAGATGTTAATAATAAATCAAACATTCTGCAGCTGACTCAATGACATGTTACAACACCCAGGGATGAAATGTCAGCTCTGCACAAAATTAATGCCTACTTAGTTAGGATAATTCACAGGATACTTGGAAGCTATGTTGTTCAGAACCTTTTTTTATTTTCCTTTCTTTCTTTTTTTTTTTTTTTTAATTTGAGGATGGTGTTTCAAAATCCAGTTCAGTTATACACTTGTAGGAGGGAGTGGCATGATTCAGGTAATTGCACTGTAAATCATAGGATCATAGAATCATAGAATGGTAAGGTTGGAAGGAGACCTCAAGGATCATCCAGTTCCAACCCCTGCCATAGGCAGGGACACCTCCCACTAGCACAGGTCACTCAAGGCCTCCTCCAGCCTGGCCTTGAACACCTCCAGGGAGGGAGCAGCCACAACCTCNTCAAGTTGCATGCTGGTTTGGGACCTCAATAAGAATATGCTCATAATGTGCTGCTGGGCTCATCTCTCCAAATCCAGTGAACATTTGTCAGTGTTATCTCCAAGGAAAAAGATGTTGTCATATTGTACTGGAAGAGTTTTACAAGCAGCATTCAATATAACATTTGTGATAATTCTATTGCTGAACTGAAACTGTTTTCTGGCTGTTGATCAGAAAGTTTTGTGCCACACCTCCCCCCCACACCTCCCCCCTTTCTTCTGCTAAATTCAGAATGCATGCACAGCTAAGAGGAAGCAAAATCTGATGTCTGTGACTTTAGCCACTTGTACAGGCAGGGGTTTTAGCCCTTTCTGTATTCACATGCATGCTGATGTGGGTACTTCTTTCTTATTACCTGTGAAGACACACAGAGGCCATCCCTGTAGAGTTTCTCCTCCCACCACAGTCAAATTGATGTGAAAGGTCTTGCCAATGGGTTATTTAAATCCTGGTGTGCTCTTCTTGCTTCTCAAGAATGCTGCCTAGAAATCTCTTGGCACTTACCTTTCTACACTGCCCACTAACGTTTTCTTCTGCTTCTCTCTGTCCTCATGACATTTCCTGGAGAGCTTAAACTGAAAGTGCTAATTATTAATTTAGGGCTAGATTCTGGCTCCTACAGCCAGAGGCATGCTGGAGGGAATGCAAAGGGACTCCCATTTGTTATATGCATGTTCCTCAGCACTGATACCCTTGCACATCCAGTCCTTGGCTCGTAGTAGCAAGCACTGATGATTCTTTTTAATCAAACCTCTCCACAGAAGTTATGAGTTTAGATTACAAATGAAAAAGCAGATCATTGAAGTTTGAAACTATATTTTTTTCAGGCACCTAAGATCATTTGAAGAATAGATTGCATTAATCACTGGTGGGTTGGGGTCTTTTTTCACATCACAGAGGGGATTTAGTTCTAGGAAAGAGGTGTTTCATCATCTTGAAGCCCAGTAAGGCTCAGTGTTATGATGTCAGTAGAACAGGTTAACTGAGGCATAAAGGTGAAGTGACTTGCCTAAGGTCATGCAATAGATCAGTGGCAGAGCTGTAAATCACGTCCAGGGTCATTTAAATCCCTGCAAAATGTCTTGCTCTGTAAGATTTTTTTTCCTCCTCCTTGTCAAGTATAAATAGTTTAGGCTTTCTTTAGCAGGCAGAAAGCTCTCTGCTCTTTCTCTTAATGTATTCCCAAGATAAAATATATTCACTGCCCTGACTCTAGCAGGAAAACTTTTCAGACCAAACAGAAAGAGACTATTTTGTTCAAAGCACTCCTTGAATTTCCTGCAACTTCACTGTGGACTGACTATGTGCTAGGAAGCCAGTTCTTATTTCCTCTTCCTCCAGCAGTGGCCCTTCCTTCTTTTCTGCTGTACCAATTACCCTTCCCATTGACAATTCTTCCTGTAACTCTCTCTGCTCTTTTCCAGACACAAACCTTATGCATGCTATGGCAAATCAGAGGGTCTGGTTATGGACAGCTCATGAATTCTGAGAAAATACTCCCCTAAAATGTTTGAAGAAGCCCTTTGGCTTTCACCGTGCCCCATCTTATGTTTTTGCACAAGAGGACCCTCTGAAAGGTGCCTGCTCAAGAGATATTTGAGAGGATGAATAGGGAGAGTGAAGAATGTGCAGCTGAATGCTGTTGATTTTATAAGAGGGAAAATGTCAAATGTTGTGTATACTTGACTGGTTTGTCTTGTTCTCCTGCCATATCAGCAAGCCAGATACCTGATGTCTGCATAACTCTCACTGATTTTTTAAATGGAAGGTAAATATTAAAAAGAAAAAAACAAAAGTGTTCAGTGCCACATGAGAGAGGAAAGCAGTTTTGCTCAGAAGTTGCTGCCATACAGGGGAACAGCTTTTAACAGAAAATGGATACTCAGATGGCAGAGAGAACAACTCACAGAATCCCAGAATGGCTCAGGTTGGAAGAGACCACAGAAATCATCTACTCCAACCTCCCCACCATGGGCAGGGACACCTCTCAACTAGACTCAGCTGCTCTGACCCTGCTCTGGCAGGGAGGTTGGACTGCATGAGTTTGGAGGTCCTTTCCAGCCCCTGACATTCTGTGATTCTGTGATCATAGAAGAGCTCAAGTTGGAAAGGACCTCAGAACTCATCTCCTCCACCCTCCCCACCATGTCCAGGGACACCTCTCAGCTAGACTCAGCTGTTCAAGGGCTCATCCAACCTGGCCTTCAACACCCCCAGGGAGGAGGCAGCCACAGCTTCCCTGGGCAGCCTATTCCAGAGTCTCATCACTCTTGTACTGAAGAACTTCTTCCTCAGCTCCAGCCTAACCCTGCTCTGCCTCAGCTTCAAACCATTCCCCCTTGTCTTATTGCTAGACACCCTGATGAAAAGTCTCTCTGCAGCCTTCCTGTAGGATCCCTTCAGGTGTTGGAAGGCAGCTCTAAGGTTCTTCTCAGAGTCTTCTCCATGCTGAACAACCCCAGCTCTCAGCCTGTCCTCAGAGCAGAGGTGCTGCAGCTCTTTAAATGGCATGCAAGGTACATTGTGAAGCACCCCCACTGCAGTGCTCTGAAGAGGTATGGATGGTGGTGCTGGGATTCAGCCCCCTGCACTTTCCTAGAAGTGAAGCAGGTAGGAGAGCTGTGTTCTTCATCTGTCCAGCTGTGTTCTTCATCTGTCCCTAGGCTGAGTGATGACTGCTCCTTACACCTCCCCACATTCTTTGACTGTTGGTTTAGAAATGTTACCTTGGCAGGGGAAAAGTGTGGCAAGGGGATTTTGAAGGGTTTGTGTAGCATAGGAAGAGGGCAAGAAAAAACTTGTTTCCTTATTTTGCAAAGAGTAGGTCAGCTGCAGTGAAGCAATAGCCTGGAATTTCCAAAAGTTAGGTAGAACAGGGTGTAGTCCTTTTCTGTGCCTTGAAGCTCCAAGAGTAAATTCTATCTTGCCAAAGCATGATGCTCACACTTGTGCCTACACAGCACGACAGAGCCTTGACATTCTGAGTTACTCTAAGCAGGGAGCCTGTCCCTGTTTGATATGTTAAATGTTGTGCCCTCTGCATCTTTCCATAAATAACTGACCTAGTTTTGAAATGCTTTGTCAACACGTGGGGGGAAAAAAAAAAAAAAGAAAAAAAAAGCTCAACAAAACCCCAGGAAGAAGCCAGGAAGAGTTCAGACTGGGAGTCTGCAGGGCTGGGGTTTGTGAAAGGCAGTTAATGCCACGGCATCATGTACATGCATGCTGACTAACAAGGGCTCCCTGCACCCGGGTAAGAGCCTCTTTGTACCAGACATTGCTGCTCTTGAGGGCCAGGGTGAGTGCTTTGCTGCAGCCAGTGTGAGAAATCAAAGGTGCCAAAGCACTAACAGCACCGATGCAAAGAGCTGAGGGTGTGATGCAAAGCGCCGCGTTAAATCCAAGGCAAGGCTGCCCCTCAGCCTGCCCCTCATTCTGCCCCTCATTCTGCTCCTCAGCCTGCCCCTCAGCCTGCCCCTCAGCCTGCCCCTCATTCTGCCCCTCATTCTGCCCCTCATTCTGCTCCTCAGCCTGCCCCTCAGCCTGCCCCTCATTCTGCTCCTCATTCTGCCCCTCAGCCTGCCCCTCATTCTGCCCCTCATTCTGCTCCTCAGCCTGCCCCTCAGCCTGCCCC